>JABUQX010068651.1:7500-25798 GCA_015478945.1 Trachelipus rathkii | reverse complement strand
GAGAAATGCTCGTTCTCTCTAACTCCCGAATAACTCATCTGAACGTATGTTCTAAGATATTGTCTTGGTCTGCTCTAAGAGAGCAGAGTTGGACGAGGAATGTTCCAGAAATTTACCCAGCAGCCACCTTCTGCAAAGGGATATTGAGGAACAAAAGTGCTTGAAAAGTGGAGCTAGCAAAAAGCTGTTTTGTGGTGAATTTTGAATTCGAGGAGTCACAGTCCTGAAGAAGAAAGAAGAAAACTGGAAAAAGGACAAAAAATATTTCACTTGGCAGAGAAAACTGGAATTGAACAAGGCTTCATAGGCACCGTATAGACAAGCTCTTGAGATCACTCAATTCAAGGTGATATTAAGCTATGTTCAGAATTGGAGGGTCCATGTCCAAGGTGCTGACTAAACATGAAGTGCACATCTCCTGCTCTTGTTATAAGGATATGAAGATCCTTGTCAAAGAACTAGTGTTTATTAATAGTCAAAGAGAGAAGATTGGATCTGTTGGACATCATCAAATTGGATTACCAAAATCTACCTGAGCACAGAAGACAACATTAAAAAGCAGAAGAGACAAGAAGAGAATTAAGAAGTATTTTTCAATATAAGCAAAAAAGGAAGGAAGAGTTATTAACATTAAAACCAAATGAAGTTCTATTCTCCGACGAAGATGAAGAAGCCAACTGATGTAACAGATGAAGAATCTGAAAATCCTTTGCAAAATCCATGTGATGATTTGATGTACTTTCTTCTTCAAGTAAAAGTCAGTGTAATACATTACAATTTTGCATTGTCTTGCAATTGCAAAGTAATTTAGGTATGGTGTGTCTGCATGCTACATGCTACCCCCATGCTACAACACAGCTTATTTGCTACTTTATCGGATGCTGAATGTACCTTTCGATTATTCTATCCGAAAGGAAACAAGAACTTGATGTACGTTAGATAATTAGACAATTAAAGTAAAATAGCACAAGAAAATATCATGAAATCACTGATGTGACCAATTTCATTTCGTCATGTAGTCCACTTTCATACTAGGCCTCAATTTATTGAAGATGTTATTCTTCTCTCTTGTTGTTGATTCACTCAAAGATTCACTAAATTTCTTTACAAGCAGATAACTCAAGTCATTAATTTCCAAAGTATTGTGAAAGAAGAGCATTACACCTGTTGCAGTGAGCCAGGTGGAACGTATCTTGGCCCATTTTTCTCCAGAGAAAAGACTTAACGGTCTAAACATCTTTTTCCTTCATCAAGGAAATAGATCTTTTGGCTTCTTAAAGAAAAACTATAACTATTGATAAAATTTTGCAAGGCTGGATTGGTTGACTGGTGATCATTCAACTAACTCGTCAATTTTCAACACTGGTTGGGAAGGAGGAGTCATTCATGCATCGGGTTGAGCAAAGCTGAATCGTAAACTCATCTGGTTCGGTTTGTGCTCTTGCATGCTTAATGACGCTACCTTTGCCAGCCACCTGTGATCACAGAGATGGAGTGAAAAACTTTGTCTAACAAACAAGTGCAGTGGTAAGATTGGTAACATTGCTTCCGATACTGCAAACCAGCACTAGGAAATCATCACCTCATTGTCAGAATTATCTTTCAGAGCCTTTGCTTCTATTAGTGACACTGTGTCAAAGATCTCTCTACAAGATCAGGCTTACGGTACAGGGTAACTCAGCGCCATGCTAACGGGCACATGTTTGTACTTCCAACTGTATCTGCATTGATTAGAAATTGTCCTGAAGCCACTCTCGTCAAGCTTACCAAGTAACCTCCAGTAACAAGTCCCTCCCAAATAGTGATTCTCTGGTCTCAATATGGCCGCCCTTTTCTAATTCCACCTCTTGTCGCTTCAAAACACTGACCTTAACGGCCAGCTTTGAGACGTCTTACATTACCTGACTTTGTGCGGAATACATTGTTGCGTTTACTATCCTGCTGTTTACAATCAAATCGAAATTCTTGGGTGGAAGACCTCGCCACATTCTTTATCAATTGAAGCTCCTAAAATCTCAGAAGAAGGCAGTAGCAGATATTAGTTTGCCAACAATCCAACCGTTCATCGTGGTCGCATTTAGTGAAATCGGTGCTTCCGACACTTTTTATGCTCGGCATACCTAAGAAGATAGGTAAGCAGGGTCCAGAAGATAAGGAGACATTAAGGAATGAAGATGATGATACACCAGGAGACCTATCTGTTCGGCCTAGGAAAACACCTACAGGAAATCCAAATGCAACTTCTCTTTTGGAACTGATAGACTGGTCAGAAAAAAGTATATGAAGCTCCACTTATTTGTAAACTCAAAATATCAGAAATAAAGAAAGTTTGTTGAAAAGCCAATGCAAGTTCCAAAGTTTCATGGACAGTCCATGGAGAGGTGTGTGAAACAAATAACAGAGGCCTCTGGCAAAGTGTATAACTCATCGAAACCGAGAAGGATTCATAGTGGCCAGACCAGCAAGCAGAAGAATATGTCCTTGAATGCAATCGAAAAGACTTTGATGAATATTGTTGTGAAGCTTTTTATATTATTTTACAAAATGTGTTTTCAGTGTTTATAATAGAGACCAACAAATATACATAAATGTTTAGTTCATATAAACCACTTTTTGAAGCAAATGTTAGAGTTTATATAAGTATCCCTTTTCGTGAAATTTGCAATTACATATGAATCAACTCAATTTACCAAGTTTTAATGTTTATGAATAAGGAAAAAAAACTTTTAAGTTAATGAGGACATTATACATCAAAAGCACATCTGGACCCCCTAATAACAAAATATACCAGCCTCACTGTTATATGAAATATCAAGATTTCTGCAAGCATTATTTTATTTTTCCACCATTTACGAGTCGGTTCGGGGCTAGGGGCGGAGCCCCCATAATGACAAATGCTCTTGTGCCATGTATTCATTTTTCACTATCTATCTATCTATTTATCTATCATCTATTTGTCTACATCTTTTGAAATCTTATATATATATACTTATATACTATATATATATATCATACTATTATATATACTATATATACTATATATATATATATCATATACGATATATAATATATATATATATAATATTATAGTATAATAAGATATATATATAAACATTATACAATATAGTATATTATATATTATATAATATATATATATTATATATATATATATATATATATATATATATATATATAATACTATACTATCTATTATATATATATACTATACTATATAAATCTACCCCCAGTTCAACTTCAGACTAGCTTTTTCAAATGAAAATAAAATTGGAAAATTCTTCAAAGTTAAAGATAAACTTCGTTTACCTTATGTACATCAGTGATATGAAAATTAGGGATGTACCGTGGACTGTGCATGCCACCTACATAGAAAGACAATACAGTCTTTATATTCGCATTGCTGAACATCAAGTATCTCCTATAGACTTGCGAACATTGCACCTCCTCCTTGTCTGCGATCATCTCCATCTCTTCAGAAAAATCATGACTATACAGGATTCAAATTTCAGTATTTTAGACTTTGGAAAAGAACTTGACCTCCATTCTTTAGAATCCTTATATATTTGGCACCAAGCTCCAAAGCTGAATGAAAATTTACAAACTGAAAATATCTTAATATTGAAGTCGAGTTTTGTCGCTTAGTGATCCTTTTTCATATATATTAGCAAATATAAATTTTCTTTTATTTATTTATTTATATATATATAACTTTTATATAAATTTTTAAGCAATATTTATTTAAAATTTTGTTATAATATTCTTTATTATCTAAGCCTTGATAATGGGAGACGTGTAACTTCCCCGAAGACTAGTTCGGTATACTCCAATGTTTTAGATTTGTCCAGTCTTTTCCTATTCCCTATATATATTTATATATATTATAGAGAAATATTATTATATGATATATATATATATATATATTATATATATATTATATATTATATATATATATATATAATATATTATATATTATATAAGATATATATATAATAATATATATATCTATATTTTTTACATGATACCCCCACTCACGGGCAATGCCTGTTCAAAAGGAGGCTATATATATACTATATATCTATATAATTATATATATATAATATATAATATATGATATAATAATATAGATATATATATATAATAATTATATAATATATAGTTATCATATATATATATATAATATATATATATAATATATATATTATTATACTATATATAATATATTATATATATATTATATACTATATATAGATAGTATATATATTACGTATATATATATATATAATACTTTATATATATATATATATCATTTATCATATATATACTATAATATATATAATATTATCATATAAATATAGATATACATATATATATAGATATATATACTATATATATATATATATATTATACATATGTATTATTAATATATATATAATATATATATATATATATATATAAATTATAATATATATATATATATATATATATTATAATTATATATAATTAAATATATATATGATCAAGTGTCGTGTTGTTTGAGAAGAGAGTGATGGAGTTATGTTAAAAGCGCGTAAATTTGACTGTTTGCACACAGTGGCTGAAAAAAAATTGGGACGGTGCGCTGATCGTGATGGTTCTGAGTAAATGCGCACTCCCATTGGCAGTGGCGAAAATAACGAGCGGAATGAAGAGAGTTGCGATTTTGAGAGTGACAATGGGGCACAGAACCTATGTGCATTTTGTTGTTTGAGTTCTACAATTCTAATGGCTAAATTATAGTTGAAAAGGTCAAGGTATGTGTTATGCACATATGGTCCATCAGTAATGTTGAGAAGAAAGTGCGACTTTCCTGGGGATAATTTAAATGAGTTTTAGATGGAAATAGTAGGAGCTTCAGATTGATTGTGTTGGGCGATCTAAATGGTGGATAGGTGATCAGGAATAGTGATGCTATAACCAGTAAATTTGGGCGTGAAGGACGAAATTGCAGAATGGTAGGGCGGTGACGAATGATATTCATAAGGATATATAGAGTTGTTGTACAGTAGGAGATGGCTATAGAAGTGAAAGTAATGATTGATTTTGTGCGTGTGAAAAATATTTTTGAAGCATTTGCCATTGAATTGTTAAATTAGTGGGGGGGGGGGGCTGGGGAGAGATTATCCATTCATTATGTTGTTTTATGTAAGATTAAGTTAGGTAGGGGTTTGGATGGAGAAGGGAAGGTAAAGAAGAAAGGGAAAGAATTGAAGAAAGTTGAAGGTAAATACAACAAACATTAATAAAAAAGTCATTTAAAAGCGTTTGCAAATAAATTAGCTGACTGTGAACAAGTTGAAACTGAACAAATCTGGAAGCAAATGAAGGAGCCTTTGTTAGCAGTGCAAGAGAAGTATGTAGATATGCTAAAGTAGGAAGTAATAATATCAAGAGTGAATGGTGGAATGAAGATGTGATGCAAGCGGTTAAAACTAAAAAGAGGCATGGTTGAATGTGCTGAAAGCAAATGATGAGATCTCAATAGAAAGATTTTGAAATTATATAAGGTGGATAAAAGGAGAACTAAAGGTAGCATACATTGGAGAAAAATTAGGTAAATTAATAGTTTGGAATGAGGATGAATGAAGACTTACAAGGAATTAGGAAGGTTTTCTGGAAGGAAGCACGAAAGGTTAAGACTGAGAGTAAGAGGAATCAGCATAAAATAATGAATTGGGATGGTGTTTTCGTAATTGATGAAATGGATGTGAGAAGACTGTGGAGGGAACACTTCCAAAATACTCATAACATTGGCAGTAATGAAGAGGTGATAGTGAATGTATTTGGGTTTGATGGTGTAAGAAGAAATAGGTATTTTGGGGATGAGGCAATAGTACGATGGTCCACCTCCAAGACACGAAAACTACCTGCTCTTAATTCTTTTTCGGATATTATATATGCATCAAACTCTGTAGTTTTAAAATCCGAATATTCATATCTTCAATACCACTGGTGCCCAATAACTTTGATTGTCAGCCTAGGGGTTCCTACCTCGTCCAGTAAATAGAGAAGGCGTAGGGAAGGGGAGAGCGATAAACAGTAGAATCAGTGCAGGTAACGCAGTCCAAATTATTTCAATTAAGTGGTTCTCTAGTAATGCCCGGTTAATAAAACCCCCCGCCACCATCCTTAATATAATAAAACCTACAACTCTGATAATTAAAATAATTACAATTATGGTATGGTCATGAAAAAAGATCAGTTGCCTTATTAAAGGAGAAACCCTATCTTGTAAACCAAGCCTATTTCACCAAGGGATCTCTTAAGGTTTCTACCTTTTAAGGATTCTAACTCCTTTACACTCAACTGCTGCTTTAGAGCTAGAAAGTTCTTATCGGGATCTCATCATAACTATGATCTGCAGGGGGGTTAGGGTGAAATCACTCCAAGGAAGAGCTCAACCTTTCCAAAGCTAAGTAATAACGCTCCGACAAAAGAGCTTTCCAAATAATTAATAAGAATATTATAACAAAAACAATACAAAGCAGAGATCCAATAGAAGAGACCAATCAGGGTGATCAGAATAACGACGTGGCATGCTTCCAAGCCCTAAGAAATGTTGAGGGAAAAATGTAAGGTTTACTCCAATAAATATAACCAAAAATTGAACCTTTAATCAAAAACTCCTTATCCTTAATCCAGTAAATAAAGGAAACCAATGTACCACCCCTCCAAAAATAGCAAACACCGCTCCTATAGATAAAACATAATGAAAATGAGCTACTACATAATAAGTGTCGTGTAAAATAATATCAATAGAGGAGTTAGCTAAAATCACACCCGTCAACCCCCCTAACGTAAATAAAAAAATAAAACCTAAAACCCAAAGTAAAGCAGGTCTAAACCTTAAGTGAGCCCCATGTAAAGTTCTTAACCATCTAAAAATTTTAATCCCTGTAGGGACAGCAACAATTATCGTCGCTGAGGTAAAATAAGCACGAGTATCTACATCCATCCCTACTGTAAATATATGGTGAGCTCATACAACAAACCCTAGCACCCCAATAGCTGCTATTGCATAAATTATACCTAATGTCCCGAAAGCTTCTTTTTTACTAGACTCTTGCCTAACAATATGAGAAATTATCCCAAATGCAGGTAAGATCAAAATATAAACCTCAGGGTGTCCAAAAAACCAAAATAAATGTTGGTATAGAATAGGATCTCCTCCCCATCTAGGGTCAAAAAAAGAAGTATTTAAATTACGATCTGTTAACAATATAGTAATAGCCCCTGCTAAAACAGGTAGAGAAAGTAGTAAAAGAATGGCTGTAATTAAAACAGACCAAACAAAAAGAGGAACACGATCTATCCTTATACCCCCCGCTCGTATATTAGCTACATTGGTAATAAAATTTACAGCCCCTAAAATCGAAGAAGCTCCAGCCAAATGAAGAGAAAAAATCCCTAAATCTACTGAAGCCAATCTATGGGCGATTCCTCTCGCTAAAGGAGGGTAGACTGTCCACCCAGTTCCAACCCCTCTTTCAATTAAACCTCTCCTTAATAATAAAATTAATGAGGGGGGAAGAGGTCAAAATCTCATATTATTTATACGAGGGAAAGCTATATCAGGGGCCCCTAATATTAAAGGCACTAATCAATTACGAAAACCTCCAATTATAATAGGTATGACTATAAAAAAAATTATTACAAAAGCATGAGCAGTTACAATTACATTATAAATTTGACCATCCCCAATTAACCTCCCAGGGTATCCTAATTCAGTCCGAATAATTATCCTAAGAGCTGTACCAACAGCTCCTGCTCAAGCACCAAATACAAAATATAAAGTCCCAATATCTTTATGGTTTGCAGAATAAAACCAACGTTGCATACTACAAAAGCTCTTAAGCGATAGGTTGTAAACCTGTAGAAGAATTAGGTTTAAAAAATTCTCAAGCTGCAAACCTGAGTATACAATTTATTGTAAAAGCCTAACTATAAAAGTCAAATCATAAAAGCCGGTATAATTCAAAATCCTAAAATCCTAGTAAAAAGTACAAAACTAACAACTATTAAGTCAATAAACTGTTGTTGAGCTATGGGATCTTCTCAAACAAAAATTAATGGGGGGATTCCTAATATAATATAGTAGTATAGTGTGATAGTTCTCATAAAAATAAAAGTTAAAGCAAAAGGATCTGTAAATGGAGCTATCAAATAAAGTTATCAACATTTAACAAAGAATCCTAAAAAAGGAGAGTAATCTAACTCTAAAGACAAATCCATGCCAAAATGGAGTTTCTGATCTACAAAGTTGTATTAAATTATAAATACCATAATGGCTAACTAATATAACAACGGATGTTAATATTATACAATATACACTAAAATAAACCGCCCAACCTATGTTGTGTCTAATTAAAGGAATTATCACCACCCTATATGGTTAATAGAAGAATAAATCAAACCCCCCCCCCCACTCTTAACTCAATTAACTCTCCTAAAGCCCCTATTACCCCTCTTATGATTACAGTTAAGTATATAAACTGACCTAATATAAACAAATCACAATGGTATAACAATGATAAAGGGGCAATCTTCTGTCAAGTTCTTAAAACGACAAATTCAGACCATTTAATTTGAGAAGCTACTACAGGGTATCATAAATGGAAAGGTGCTACCCCAGCTTCAATAATAAACCTACACTTATATAAAGTTTTAACGTAAGATCATAACTTAAAGTATATATCCCTCTAATTAAAAGTAGAAGAGACTCAGTAGCTTGAGCTAAAAAGTAGAGGGCACAAGATCTTCTTTCCGTTTTTCCTTTAATCAAAAAAGGGATAAAACATAATAAATTTATTTCTAACCCCACTCACACCCCTACTCATCTTCTTCTATAGATTGTAATTCAAATCCCTGTTAACATACCTATTATAAAAAAAAATCCTAAAAGGTGTGCTGAGCAACTGCGGATACTTAGATGGAAATATAACTTGCGAGATATTCACCTATCAAGGAAGTGAGCTATATCTCTTCGGATACCCAAACTGGATATCGCAGATCGTAGTGAGTGGCATCGATGTACTGGTAGTGTAGGACTTTAATAACTAATTATATAAAACATTATCCTGGAGTAAGATGTGTGTATATGCCTAGCGTGTCACAGTCGGATCACGTCATTATGCCGGCTGTTGAAGCTGGTGATATTCGACGCTTAGAGCACACATGGTCACCCTTGCTTTAGGGTCGCGTGGTGATATCTAAATAATAGAGAGATATTGGGTATAATTAACAGAGATAAACTCGGAATCTTTACTGACAACTAACACAAACGGGTACAATTGATTAGCTAAGAAGAGGAAGAACAGTAGCGAGCATAAAAGCTCTCGGGAGCACAAAGAAGGACTATAACTATACACCCCTCACTGCCAAACTACTACACATCAACCTCAACACCTCAAACGACAGAATCACCATCGCGACACAACCAATCTCCTACACTCTCTACTACCCGAGACACCTTCTCGTGGAGAGAACACATATCATTACACTCATCATATAATATGAACCATACTCTACTCAAAACAATATAACCTCTCCCTCAAACTCCCCATCACTCTCAGAAAGGGTTGAGTCACCTAACCCTACAGCCGAGTACAGATACCGCACAACACTACGGATTACCGATACCCCTCCAAACAGCCATGGGGTCTCCCTCCACAGCGCCAACCATCTATATAATCTCGGTAACCAACTCACACACCCTCAAGCATCAACTCGACGAACGGCCTAGCCTAATATAACCAGTTTCGATGGATAGAATAGTGCGTATGTCAATAACTTATCCATATTCAATTTCTGGGGCCAGAGATCCTCTATATAAATGAGGGGCAAACATCTGTACTAGCAATCCTATATATATCTCAACTGTGGGCATGATAGACTAAGACTACAATCATCTCAGAAGGTTGGGTACAATTTTAAACTGATAATTTCAGGTGCTTAGCGTCTTACGCCCAGCTTTCCAATTAATAAACATGATAACAAACTTTTTTTCAGGTTTATGGAGAGCCGTTGTTCCCTCAAATGGTGGAGAGTTCCATACCAACTTTAACGTAATCTAATTATTCATCACTTCTCACAAGAAGTAAATGACAAGCTAACTCAGATAAGCACTGTCAGTTAAGGAGCGTGCTGAGAATATATACATCAGAGAGTAGAATTGCATCGACTAACTCTCATGTCGACTACTCTATCTTAAGACTATTAAGGAGGACAGAGACTCACATCATAATAGGAGCTCACTATCCTAACGCCGCTCACTACTACTACCTTGAAACCTCGGTTATACACAATTCCTTAATTGCTTATACATATGGCATATATAGAGAGTGCAATACTCGCCATTATACACGAGCTTATTCAATACAATACTTCTACAATCATCCATGTAAATTATTAGATTAAGCGATTCTTATATCTAGTTGTTAAGTACTTCAGGATAACTTTGTCAATTATACGCCAGTTTATTCTCCTTGCTTAAGCTGCTGCTTAAGTTTTTCGTCTGTATGTGTATATTCTTGGTTCAGACTTATGATATGTTAGCTTTGGTTAAGCCAAAAACTTTGTTACGTTGGCATAATATTCGTTGTCTAGAGTGTCATGCATAAACATTATACAGAGTAATGTGTTAGATCGATAATATCAATGTATGAACCATCATTTAAAGCTAGTCCTAGACTAATTATTCCTAAAGACCTTACATTGAAACTCACCTGGTGAGTGAGTATAATGTGAGATTATAAGAAGTGTTGCACCCAATAGCGTGTTACGTCTCTTTAGCTATTAAGGATCTATCGGTCACTGTTATCAACCAGTTCTTTTAACTGGATTAACCGCTATATAGAACTTTGTTTCTCTGTATTAAGATTGAATCTAAAACTATATCACTCAGCTTAAGCGCTTAACGAAGGTAAATCACCCATAAAGAGAAGTATTATATATAAAATATATAAAATAGAACTATACATCATGGATAAACTAGTTATGTTAAGTCTATATTAATGTATTGTGGATAAAAATATTTGCTTTACAGTTATACTATATTTTAATCTTCAATATTATTCCATTGTAAAATGAAATATTACAAGATATGATCTAATTAACACAGAGGTTGTCATTGTGATAAATTTACTTTACGACTATATGAGTCAGCTTAAGGTTTAACGAGTAAAAATATACTATAGGTGATATATGTTATGTGCTCAAATTACACAGGCTGGTAGACGTAGTCTCTAAACAGGTACTCTAGCGAACTCTCTCACCATGTTAGTTACGGTAATAGAATGGACTCTTTGTAAGTGAAGTGAAAACCTATGACATATAAATGTAATACTAATACTTTCTTTATCAAAAAGGAGGAAGAGTAGAGTATAAATGATAGAGTGTACATTAGATATGACGGAGAATATTCTTTTGCTTGAAGAATGTTATTAGTCCTTTTCTAAACTTGTAAAACTTGTACAATTAAACTACTAGTTATAATAAGTACATAGTCGAATATTATTCACTGCTAATCATTTAAATGTATAAATATTATATTTATAACATATATAATAGATTTAGTAAATAAATATTCTGTAAACAATATATGCAATAATAAAACAATCATGTTAATTATGATACAAAATATATCTCGCCGTTTATATAGCTTAGAAAAAAACTCATATGGGAGAATGTGAGTTAATTCTGCAGCTCAAATGTTCTAGTCTTCTAAGAATGTATAACGATAGGTCTGCTGTCTATTAGGAATTCTTTGCTTAACTGTAGTCTTAGATTTATTCATGATTAGATGTGTTAGGTCTGTGAGTGTTACAGTTGTTAAACATTATATTACGTAGTTGAGTTATAACAACTTCACGAGTGCTGTTTGTAGTTAGCTTCTATTGATGAAGGGTATTATAGAAATAAGAATGAATTTATCTAACTCTCTATGTATACTCTGTAAATGCTTATATATTTTAATACAGTTTCAAGTACAGAGTTTATTATTCATCTTTATAATAGTGCACAGACTAAGAGAGACCTCTATGTTAATTGAATAACTTTGTTATAATTACGAGATTAACTCTATCTAATACTTCGGGCAGAGTAAGGGCCAAAAATATTGAGGGGTTTGTGAGTGCCAGTAGATAATATGATGATAGTGAGTTATGATTTACTGATGAATTTATTACAATAGACTGTTTTATTGAATCCAGCAAAGAAGTATTGTAATTTAGGAACTAACACAGAAATTTTACTTTGGTAATATATATAAGGAACTGTTAAATATTATAGCAGCTCTAACATATTATAAGTGCACTTTAATCACTCTCATTGATATATTGAACAGACGTTTTCGCGGCTTCGAAAGCGCCTCATTTTAGGCGCTCGAATAGAAGGGTCCTAGGCTTCTTTTCATTCTCTTTGCGATACGTTAATTTATACTAAATTGTTTCATTCATTATATCTGCTTTATTCTTTGCTAAGGTTTATGATGCATCTTTTTTAATATTGTACTTATTTATTGTACTTATTTAACATTGTACTTACTTATTGTACTCACTTATTTAATATGGTATTTACTTAATGTACTTACTTTTTAAGATTGTACTTGCTTATTGCACTTACTTATTTAATTTGGTAGTTACTTATTTAATATTGTACTAATATTGTACTTATTTAATTTTGTACTTGCTTATTTAATATTGTACCTACTTGCTTACTTAATTTTTGTATTTATGTAGTCCATATTCTCGATCATTTTGCCTCTTACTTTCATTCTACCAACTACTGTACCAGTATCCTCTTATTCATCACAAGATTCTGATGAATGAGAGGATGCTGACCCAGTTGATAGACTGAACCATCTTACAGTAAGATAGTTCAGTCTATCAACTGTGTCAGCATCCTCTTATTCATCACAATATTCTAATGCAAAGGGGAACTAATTTTAGCGATAAAGACTCCTCTATAATATTTCAATGAATATGTTTATTAAACGTAGCATAATTTACCATCTTATTACCTTTTAAATTCATTGGTATGTTGCATACAATAAAAAAGTGTAAATGAAATTCTTGTTTTGCGATTTTTATTATAATTTTGGCAAGCTCACATTTTATCTCTATGATAGAGCTATTGCCAGGGCCTTAGCTACTTACTCTTTAAGAACCGGGCAGTTCCCGGAGACCCAGGGGGGTTCAGACCTTTTGTATAAAATATAGGTCGTGGTACCCTCTCATAATCATTGACACTGGGGTATCTAATAGATCCCTTTCCCTTTACTTTTCTTGTTATTCTCATGGAATTAGGTCACAGAATTGCTGCATTGGGCCCTTATTATAAATGCATATTGAACAGTTTTGTTTAAGTGGACCGCGTTAACTACAATTATTAATATTGTGTCTGTATGTTTCAAAACATTTTGAAGATTTTAACAAGCATAAAAGCAAATGTAGATCAATGCTTCTAATCCTCTATATCTGGTTGATTTGGCCCGTCCCCTATATATATATATATATATATATATATATATATGTATATATACATTTATATATATATATATATATATATATATATATATATATATATATATATATATATATATATATATATATATATATATATATATATATATATATTATAATATATATATATATATATATATATATATATATATATATATATATATATATATATATATATATATATATATATATATATATATATATATACTATATATATATATATATATATATATATATATATATATATATATATATATATATATATATATATATATATATATATATATATATTAGATGTGATATAGTCCTTTTAGAACCTATAATTTCGAGTTCAAAAATTATGTTTCGAATGTAAATTATATTTTACAAACTATATATATTAGTATAGTTTTCTTAATAGTCAAGTCAAAAATACCAAAATAAGGTTAAAATTTTTAAGATTTAAAGTAAATTGTTTTTAAAAGAATATTTATATTGTACCCAAATAAATATAAAAATATAAATTGTTTTTTTTTATCATTCATTAAATGTTCTATTTAAATTTTGAACAGTTAATATTGAAGGTGACTAGAATGCTTAAAAATGAACTGCTCGAAAAAAAATGTATAAAGATTTTTATGGTGGAGCTGGAGCAGGAGCCAAAAAACAAAGGGGTCGGAGTCGGAGTCGAAGTCGGCAATAAAAGTTGTCAGCTTCGCAGCCTTGTTGAGTTCACCGATCAGCAGCTGATATTCAGTCGTGACAAAATACCATATATCAGGTTTATCGCCTTCAGGTTCGTTTTAAAGCATGCAACCGAAAAGAAAATATGTTCGTTTGACTGGTCATGTTGCAGTCGCCTAGTTATCGCGAACTTTGGTGTGTGTGTGTGTGTGTGTGTGTGTGTGTGTGTGTGTGTGTGTGTGTGTGCGTGTGTGTGTGTGTGTGTGCGTAGGTGTGTGTGTGAAGCTTGTCTTCAATTTCCCACTGGAGATCTCTTTAGTTTGAGCCCAACTTAATGTAATCAAATGGAGACAGGCTCTCTCTCTCTCTCTCTCTCTCTCTCTCTCTCTCTCTCTCTCTCTCTCTCTCTCTCTCTCTCTCTCTCTCTCTCTCTCTCTCTCTCTCTCTCTCAAACTTACATTCTTCGTGTTAAGAAATAGGAGTCCACAAGACCTAGTATATGCTAGTGGCATGAAATTTTTGTAATTAAAAACACTGGCATGAAAAGAAATGCTGATAAGTATTTGTTTTATCGAATTTGTCAATTGAAAATCAAAAGATTACGCTATTTGGAGTCTTTAGTTCATCACCTCATAAAGGTATGCAAAATTCAAGGTGAATAAGGGGCAAGTAGGCCAAGGCGAAATGCTGTAGAACTAGTTAGCACACACCAAAGCTAACTGCCCTTGCGAACAATTTGTTGAGCTTGCTGAGAAGTTCTTTTCAATCAAGACAAATGACATATTGAGTTGATCGTTTCCTTTCATGTTTGCTTTTGTATTGATGTGTTCTCTCTTTAATGTCACCAATTGATGTCAGTCAACAATTCCCAACAGTATTGATTTTTCTACACGTTGGGAATTTTGATTCGTCGTAAATATTTTGTAGAGATAACTTTTTCTCGTTCACCAGATTAATAGGAAATTTTAAGAGCAGTATAATTGGGGAAAATACAACTTTTTATTAAGATTTTTTTGGTATTCTCGATCATTTTGCCTCTGTTCACGGGAATGTTTGTTTATTTATGCAAAAAAATCTGTATGAATAAAGATATATATTTCTCCCTTTTATACACATGTTCTGAAAACTTCAATTTAACCGGATTAACATAAAAGTGTTATCGCCAAAATAATATTTATTTCAAACCATTTTCACAATAAGACGCCGGTAATTGGTATATCTTGGATCTTGGTTGTAGATTTCATAACTCCCCACAATGATTTTTTTAGATAATCTTTTTATAATGCAAGTTTGAAATCATTCCGACAAAGATTTTTTTGCCATACATTCAAAATTTCGAGAATATGATTTTTCTTCAAATAAAAATACAAAACAAATAAATGGAGTCAGAAAAACGCTCGAAATCAACATTTTAGTACTCGTAAAAAAAAACTGCATTTTGCTTTCTACTTGATGATGCAAATAGATTTAAAATTAAGTATTTTATGGCTCACATATCGAGAGAGAGAGAGAGAGAGAGAAGAGAGAGGGAGAAAGAAGAAAGAGAGAGAAGAAGAAGAGAGAAGAAAGAAGAAGAAAGAGAGAGAGAGAGAGAGAGAGAGAGAGAGAGAGAGAGAGATATCCCTTTGGCAAATTTCCATAAAATTTCCAATGGGAAACTGAAAATCGAAACATTTCCTTTTTTTGATTTGAAGAATGTTTATGAATTTTGAAAATAAAAACCTGGAAATTTTGGGTTTAATTTTCTCATTTGTCAGCTATAAGTTGTTAAATTTTTATTCCCATAAATACTTACTTTGTGGATGATTTTAGCACTAGAATCGTCATTACTCCAGAACAGAGTGCATTTGCTAATATATATATATATATATATATATATATATATATATATATAGATATATATATATATATATATATATATATATATATATATATATATATATATAGCCAGCCTCTAATAATATCTTCTTATGTATATATATATATATATGTATATATATATGAAAGCTATATATATATATATGTATATGTATATATATATATATATAATATATACTATATGAGTATATATATAATATATGTAATAGCAATAGCCAACTGCTGCTCCTTCAATATATATAATATGTATATATATATATATATATATATATATATATATATATATATATATATAATATATAATAATATAAATATATATAATAATAATATATATATATATATATATATATATATATATATATATATATATATAATATATATATATATATATATATATATATATATATATATATATATATATATGTATATATATATATATATATATATATATATTATTTTTATTTTTACATAGTGCCACCACTCACGGGCAAGGCCCTTTTCTAGGAAGGGGCAAAAAAAGTTCACACAATATTTATATGAGACTAAGGCACCTCTTGCGTTACGAGGATGACGCAGTGGTGGTGGAATGCTAAAGGTCATTTCCTTCGACTACCTGCCGTTGTAATACCTATTGAAAACAGACAGTGCGCCAGGGTCACGGAAGTCAGAAAGTAGGGGACAGTTTATAAGGCTCTTAGCCTTAGCCCCAACCCTATCCAAAAGAAGGGTGGTACCGGAACCACCCCAAATGTGATAACAGTATTCTATACGGGGGCGAATAAGACCCTTATATAACTGGAGTAACTGTGGAGAAGAAAAATATTCACGTAATTTAAACAGAATTCCCAGCTTTTTTGAGGCCGACTTAGTAACTGAAGTGAAATAGGGTCTCCAAGACAATTCGCTCTTTATATTCTGTCCATTAATGTTTATGTTGTTAACAGGTGAGACTTTAGAGCTGTAGAAGTGGATAGGAAAATTTGGAGGTGTTTCAGAGTGTGAGATGTGAAGAAGTTGAGTTTTTAAAGAGTTGAACTTCACAAGATTGCGGTTACCCCACTGAAAAATTCCTACCAGATCGGCAGGAATTAAATCTGAAAGCTGTATACGAAAGGCAACTCTAGATGCAAAAGAGGAGACAGATTTGAAATGAGTGGAAGAATGAAGAGTTGAGTCATCGACATAAGAGTGAACAAAGTTAGAGGTGCAGCTAAGAAGATCGTTGATGAAAAGTAAGAAAAAAGCTGGAGATAGAACAGAACCTTGAGGAACACAACAATTCAAAGAAAGGAGGAAGAGGTCACTCCATCAACAAGAGCCGAAATGGAACGATCTGAAAGAAAATTAGACATGAGTAAGCAAACAGAAGGAGGAAATCCAAAGGAAGGTAGCTTAGAGAGTAGTGACACGTGCTATACCCAGTCAAAAGATTAGATATGTCAAATGCCACCACACAAGATTCCCCGTAGTCCCTAAGGGCAGAAGACCATAGATCAGTGAGATAGGAAGTATGTCACCAGCTGACCTTTGGCGTCGAAAGCTATAATGATAATCTGAAAGAAGGGAATGAGATTCCAGATGATCCAGGAAATGAGTGTTCATGAGAGTTTCAAATATTTTAGATAGAATACAAGTCAGAGCTATAGGACGATAGTTAGAAGGATCAGAGCGGCTACCCTTTTTCGGGATTGGCTGAATATAAGCACGCTTCCAGCACTGATGAAAAGTGTTAGTGTTAAGGCATAAAGGGAAGAGTTGAACGAAGACAGGCTCCAACTCAGAAGCACACTCCCTCAAAACACGGGGAGGAATGTCATCCAGGCCGCTGGCCTTCCTGACGTCCATTGAACTCAGAATCACATGCACTCGATCATGGATAATGACAGGCAGTGCGTAGAGACATGAGAAACCTGAGAGAAGAAGGAGTAGGAAGAGGGAGCCATAATTTTCCAGGGTGGTATTAGATGAAAAAAGGGACCAAAAAGATTACCATTTCAGAAAGAGTGTTATCAACAAAGCCGTCAGAACGGATAGGAGGGGAATGACAGATTTACAGAAGTTATTAGAGACGTTTTTGGCAAGTGGCCAGATATTTTTATTAGTAAGAGAACCAAGAACGACAGCATACTTTCTTTTAGTGAAAGCAAGCTTGGCCCTTCGAATAATATCCATGCAACGATTCC
>JABUQX010068651.1:0-2500 GCA_015478945.1 Trachelipus rathkii | reverse complement strand
CACCCCTCTGGTGTACTATTACCATATATATATATATATATATATATATATATAAAAATTAATATATATATATATATATATATATATATATATATATATATATATATATATATATATAGATAAATAGACAGAGACCCACACATTTTCAGACCAAAAATTTTCTAAGTTCAAAAAAATTTCTAAGTTTAGAAAAGTTAAGTTAAGTTAGGTTTTTAATAAAATTGTTTAGTGGCAAGCTTCTGGCATAATTCAGAAGCTTGCCACTAAACCTATTAAAAACACTTAACTTTCTGAACTAGAATTTTGAACACAACCTTTTGGTCTAAATGTGGGTGTAATCTACAGCTTTACCTATATGCTATATAGCATATATATATACATATATATATGTATATATATATATATATATATATATATATATATATATATATATATATATATATATATATATATATATATATATATATATATGTATTAATACTATGAACAACGACACATTTTGAGACCGAAAATTTTCTAGGTCAAAAGAATTTCTAAGTTCAGAACAAGTAAAAGTTAAGTTAGGTTTTTAAGAAAACTTTTAGTGGCAAACTGCAGCAATTCCGGAAGCTTACCATAAGATTTTCTTAAAACTTAACTTAACAACGAAAAGAAAACAAGCAAGGCAGTCCTAAATTCTGAAATTGATACTCTGTGTTACCTATATATATATATATATATATATATATATATATATATATATATATATATATATATATATATATATATATATATATATATATATATATATATATATATATATATATATATATATATATATATATATATATATATATATATATATATATATATATATATATATATATATATATATATATATATATTCTTCCCAGATTAGGGGTGAGGTGTGTAGCATACACTAGAACAGAAAAGTAATAGAAGAACATGACACAAGTTGAAAAGAAAGCTCGTCCACCCCCCTTTTACTGTCCCCTTTATACCCCCAGTGGGAAATTGTCTCAATCAGAAAAATCTACCCTGAGGCTTCACGAGACTGATGGACTCTCACTGTGGTATCTCATCAATGTGGGGTTCATCCCCTAGGCAAAGCCCACAACCATACCCCCTCACAAAACCCTGCCATTCACTCCTGTTATGCACCTTTCTTCTTGCCTCTGCCAAACTTACATTCCTATCCTTCAGGCATTCCTTTACTGATTCAATCCACTTTTTCTTCGGTCTCCCAGCTGGTCGATTCCCAACACACTCACCTCTATACATCTGCTTAACCAACCAACTATCATCCATCCTTTCCATATGACCAAACCATCTCAATGTGCTCTTGTTCATTCTCTCATTTATGCCCTTCACACCATACAAATCAACAGAATTTTACTTTAAGAAAACTATCTGCAATTTTTTCCATTAAAGCCTTTAAATATTTTGCTATTATTTCAAATTAATTTTAGAAACTTGAAATGTATATTTTATTAGTGCACATTAAAGAATGGGACTGGAAAAGTAAATAAAATAAATTACAACATAGTTTAATGATTAAAATAATCAAATATAAATTTGTGTAATAAAAGCTTTACATTGCCAAATGTGACTAGGATTTATCTGATGAACTTGACTACTATGATCCAGTAGGTAAAAAATCAGGAAATATTGATATATCAATATTCATTATATTAATATTAGATAACTATTTACATGCAGTGAAAGAGTAAACTCTCCCAGCACTCGTGGGTCAGTAGTAGGGTTGGCTGAATACCAAAATTTTCTGCACTTTACCAAATGTAATTTCTTTCACGCTTCACTGGGGTATGGAGGGCTGAGTCCCCTGTAGGCAAATGTTTGTGTGCCATGCATTCAAATGCATGGCGCAGAAAAGTTTATTTATATCTCTAATAGTAGTATATATATATATATATATATATATATATATATATATATATATATATATATATATATATATATATATATATATATATATATATATATATATATATATATATATATATATATATATATATCTAATATTTTATTAACTGGAAGGTAGTATAACTGAATCATTAGACATGTTACGTTTAGTGATATTGGGCTTCATTACATGAATTTATATTTTTATTTTTTTTTACTGTTTTGATGATGTAATTAATTTTAAATAATGCTTTTTGTGAGATCTAAGATGTTAGTTAATTTGTCATAGAGTAGGGGTAATTTGTTGTTAACTCAAGATTGCTATCTTTCTTCTGCTCATCCTGCCAATATAATTCCGCTAGTTAAACTTGTTTTTTGTCATTATGGGTATTTTTTTTTTTTTTTAATCTAAGCATGAAACCAAAAAAAATTGGTATATAGAATCCGGATATAAATTAACAATTAAACTATCGCAATTAATTTCATTTGTGACTTTTTTCAAGAAAATATTGCTTCTTTTAAAATGAGATTGGAGGTGTTCTTTTTTTTTTAAATTTTTATATTGCATTTTGATCAT
>JABUQX010068650.1:0-15826 GCA_015478945.1 Trachelipus rathkii | reverse complement strand
TTATGTCCTAGGCTTCGGATATCGGAGTCTGGGGACCTGTTGCTGTTCGATACTTCTTTTGAGCGGTTTTAATTGTTTCCTTGTATTCACTCGACTTGCTTTCGTGGACATGGGCTGAGAGGTTGTGTCCTAATTGGCAGTATTCCTGAGCTTATTTTTTTGTTTTTCTATGTATTGGCGGTGGGTTGCTTTACGCGGAGATGTTAGCGTAACTGTTTTAGCAATTAAATTAGTTTGTTTGAGGAAGGGAGGGAGTTATTGGTAAAGATTGGCGGATTTCGTCGGGATTGTGGGGCGCGCTGTTTACGAGAGTTGTTCTAATTTTTTGATGACTTGCCAGGTTTCTTATTGTCTATGCGCGATATGTTTATGTTGTAAGTATTCAGAAAACTTATTGGTATTGTTTGGTGGTTATGACGTTGTTGCGGGGTTACAGATGATGAATTGACGTTGAAATCGATTTCTGGATTGAATTTTTTCTGAGTTGCAGTTTCTTTTCTATTTAATGAGGTTGGCTGTATTGGGGTTGAGTTTGGCGTTTGTATGTATTTTTCTGTTGGCCTTTCGTTATAGAGGTTGCAGATTGCGATCGATTTTATTGTTTAAGTGACATGCTATGGAGGTTTCGTGAAGGGAGTTGTATTCGTGGATTTGTTCATTGTTGTTAATGGGTGGGTTTCGATATAGCTAGTATATTCAGGTCCAGTTTTGCTTTCTTTGTACGTTCAGTTATATGGTAGTATTTCTCACTTTTTGGGAAGGATTGTTGAGGGGAGTTTAGAGAAATAAGAAGGGGAAGGTGATCCGATTGAAGGTCGATAATAGTGTCCCATGTTAGTAAGTGGTGTAAGGAGGGGGAACAGAATGTAACGCTCTGGGGGACAGTAGGGATGGTTGATTTGGGGAGGGCATTCGGAGTGGAGTAAGGGTTTTTACGAATTAAGGAATATTCTAGAGATTTCTAATTCGTTAAGGAATGGTTGCCTTCGCGGCGTCGGAAGGGTAGTTAGTCTTTATACCAGGCAGTGTGGTGGGCGTTAAAATCGCCTCCGAGGATGAGATTTGGGTATGTGGATAATATTGTTAGTGGGGATGTGAGGTTGTTTGAGGGGGAATTTGGGGAGGTGGGGTGGCGAATATAGAGATTGAAGATGTTATAAATGGTCTTGTTCGAGAGGATGGAACAAGATTGGGATTTTATTAGTGCGTCTGGTAATAGAGTGTAGGTGTCGGGAGTTGTGTTGTGGTAAGTAATGTTTTTATGGATCAGTGTTAAGAGGGAGTGTTGAGGGGGTGGGAGGGGGAGTAGATGGCGTCATAACCGTAGAACGTGGGGAGTGGGGTGTTTTGGGGGGAGGGAGGCTTCTTGTATGATGGCTATATGGATGTTGTATTTATTGAGGAAATGGTTGAGTTCTGCTGATTTATAGGTTAGGCCTTTGATATTTAGTTGTAATATATTGAGTGTTAGGGGTTAGTTTTGAGAGGGGGAGGATTTTGAATAATAGTGGGAGGGTTGCAAATTGCACAAGAGAAGCCTGAGTTATTTCTGGGGAGGTTTTGAAATGGGGAACAGGTCAGGTGAATCCACTTGTGAAAACTTTCACATTGAATGCTATTTAGTCCGACTAGTAGTTGACATATGGGGCAATAATATCTAAGGGGACCCGGGTTTTTCTCGACATCCCCCGACCGAAGGAGAAACAGTCCCTTCACCAAGAAAGAAGAAATAGATAAAAGAGACAGACTGGAAACATTGTTGAAAGAGTGAGACAAAGACAACAGAAAAGCAAACTTGTATACGACCTGTGGGCCCGGAGTCAGCCAATTTTTATTATTATTATTATTATTATTATTATTATTATTATCATAATTATTATACTGATCCACGAATATTTGTATTATTATTTCTTATTATTAGCTTATTCAGTTATTATTATTATTATACATCATTATTTCACTTATTATCCTATCTATCCCTATTATCACATCACACTCTATTTACTTTATTCAACTCCATCGTATCTAATTACATTAATTTATTCTACCTTATTATCATCATCTCATCATAATTACTCCTCACTATGTATTATCCTATCTATCTCAATTCAATTCATAATTCATTGTATTCATCCCATTTATTCCACTCTAATTATCTAGGTTATTATCTATTATTCACGACGTGTGTATCACTATCTCATTATTATCTTAAGATTAAATTATTACTAGCTAATTTATCTGTCTGTCTACTAATTATTACCACTTCATTATTTGGCCTCAATGGACCGAAACAAACGTACGCAATCCTTTTTGGCCCTTGATGCTCATCTACTATAATACTGGTCGATGGGTCGCTAACATTGCGCTTTCTCAATATTCACCTTCGGTGTGTTGGCCAATAATACACCATGCTTAACTCTATTAGAGAGAACTTAACAACTAATATTAATTTGGGGAGATTTCTTAGGAGGCAAACCAAATTAAAGGTAAATTATGACTAATTTTAGCATTGATCTTGTCGCTGTTCACGGGGATTTTGGTTACCAGCACGATTACCGAAGAAGGATATTTTGCTATTTCTTGTTGACAGGGGTACCACGAGGACCAACCCATATGGTGTACAGGAAAAAGGGTCGAAACAGCATCAAAAAAATTTCCTGTACAACCCGCCGCAGGTGCTAGGTTGTTAGGTTAGGTTAAGTTAGGCTAGGTTAAGTAAAGTTAGGTTTCCTTGGATTTGTTAGAGAAACTCTGAACAACCAGATTTTTTTATTATTATTATTATTACAAATGTCTACCATCTGGGTATAGGTCCGGTACCACAATTAACTACTGTAGAAGTTCTCGAGAAATAACTGGTAAACGATAAAACAGATTTTACTCAGCTTGGAGGTAAATAAAATTATGAAAGAAATCGAAGTATAAAAATACAATTTAGGTACTGATCTGATTTACCTAAAAAATCAGAAAATTGGTCATTGGATAAAATTAGTTTTCTGTATGCTCAGGGAGTTGGAAATTAACATACACAATTAAGGGAGTTTGAGGGAATGATTCTAGATTCATTATGTAACGCTGTGTCACCCAAGGTTACCTTGGTGATGTCTGTTTCAGTCACATCTACGCGCACTTCCATTCTTCCCATATCCGCAATCGTCATGATCTGCGAATCATACATCTGCGCCGTACCCACCACTCGCCTCCTTCCAATAATAGGGTTACGTTCATATTAGGTTAAGCTATGGGTTAGGTTACATGTAAACATTTAATGTATTTACCCCTATAAATTATTAACATAACGATACTCAATAATTATTCGAATTTTAGCTCCTGGAGTCAATTCCTGCTTATAAATAGCCGCCTTATATTAAAGGGCTTGCGTAGGAATCAGGTTTCTGCAGAGGAAAGATTCAAGAATCTGAATCCGTTTAAGTATCATACTCTGATTCCTATGTTGTTTTACTTCTTATCTTTTTATCTCCAATAATCAGTATTAATACTAACGGGTTCGAAAATATATAATTTTTAACATACAATTGACAAATTCAACTTGATTCACGCTATAATACAATGATTAACCCAATTTAGCTTAAATTATTTTCTAAATGTTAAATTCTACGCACTATTTTTGATCCTAGAAACAATTTTGAGTAATTAAACATATACGATCAATTACTTATATAATTGAGTTAGTAATATATTATATTATAAATTATATACTATATTTTAATATGTTATATTATTTCTTTTAATAAATATATTGGTTACATAATATATTAGTTAATTAACTAAAATTATAAATTTATTATTTTATTTTTATAATTATATTGATAATAATAATAGATATAGATAGTAAACTAAACAATTTAGTACTAATCATTATTATAGTGTCTTGTTTCTCATAAAAGTTTGCTTAATAATAGTTTTTCTTGCATACTAACCCTGACAAGAAGCCAATTTATGTTTATTTACTCTTTACAACTTATTTATTTTACTCAATCTGTTCAGTCTGTATCTTATGGTTCTAGTTGTCAAGAACAGACTTTACGTTAGGTTAATTATATATATAATTACTGTCATCCTTATTCTATCTCACTTTATATCACGAGGTATATATTTTACAAGGTTATATCGAAACGGTTATATATCATCTTAGATGTACTTACATATTTCTTCTCAATACACCTATACTTATTCAGACACCTATCTATATACTTATCAGATTTTACTTACTACCCCCCTCATCTCCACTCTCCCTCTACTCGTCATATCTCATATCTCGACTTCCTACGTCTTGTTCTGTATAAGTGACCATATCATCTGTTAAATATCATGCTCACAAATCTGCTCGATCATCTTTCTCCCCCTCTGTATACATATTTTCTCTAGTGAACATTTTTCTTATCTTTTTCTCTTACCCATTTTGTTGTAGTTGTGCACACGTCCTCAAAACTTTCTTAAAATATACCTCGCGCTCTTTATATTTCTTCGTCTCCTCTATTTTCTTTTTCTTTTATTTTTATTCCGATTCATCTTCCATTTATGTACGGACATTCTCTCAGTTTTTATCTTTGTCTCTTTGTTATATATATAATATATATATTATATTATTTCTTCTTTCTCTCCTTTCTCTTTCTTTTATTATATCCTTTATCTTTCCTCTTATATTCTATTATTATATCTTTCTCTTATCTTTCTCCTTTCTCTCATACTTTACTCACTCTTTCTTATCATTGTCTCTATCTCTATTATTTCTCTCTCTATATATATATTCTCTCGTTTTATTATCCATTCACTCTATTATTCAATATATAATATATATATTAATATATAATATTAAATTTTATATGATGACTGCATGCTTATACAGTGTATATTAATATATATACTATATATATTATAATATTATATTTTTCATTAATATTCATTATAATTACTCATATAATAATTATATATATTAAATATTAATATATATATTAATATATATATATTATATATATATACTCATATATAATATATATATATATATTATTAAGTAATAGGAAATATATTAGCTAATGATATCTTTGTAATCAGAATTATCTAACGTATTATCCCAGAATATATCATAGATAGGTTACGTGTTGTGTGTGTGTTGTTTATTAGCGGATTGTGCAAACTTGATAAAAGTTCTATCCCTTTATTGACTCACACATCTATATTATTAATATTAATATAATTACATAAAATTAATATATATTATATCATATTAATATATTTTTTTCATTTTAAAATTAATATGATATATATATATAATATATATAAATAAATATATATATATAATATATATATAATATATTTATATATATTATAATAATATATTAATTAGTGACATTATTTCTCACTTGATAGATATGTTATACTGATGACTCACTCCAAGGTACATATAACTTAACTCTTAGTCTATATCCATACCTATACCTAACCTAACCTATAATCAGTATAACCTCTATTACCTTAACTAATATATTATAATTATCTTCATTTATAAATAGCAGTTTGTGATCAGTAAACTTCCGAGGTTATGGAACTACGCTAAGAGCTTTGTGAGTTATATTATAATATATAGACTCTGACACTCTGTTTTACTCCACGTACTAGCTTGTCACCTCGTGAAGAGACTAGGTTCTATTATTGATTTGATTACCTAAAAGGAATAGATATCTGTTGAATAATGAATACTTATATGTCTTAATTAGTATAAGTAGTAAGCATATTAATTTAACATTATTATAATATATGTATCTATATATGTTAATTAGAGCACTTCTTATATTCATATATTACTATAATTATTAGTACAAATGAAGTGAATGTTAAATCATAACCTATAAATTATATTTATCAAGATATGATGAGATAATGTTGCATCTAGCGTATAACGATTGAATTTCTATAGTAGTACTCTTTAAGTTTCACGATTCATTTGTATGATTATAGTTATTATCAAATTAGTAATTGCGTTATCACTACACATTTTCCGTCCACGTATATTATACATAATGTGCTGAACTATATATCACACTAAGAATATTTGGTTATAAAGTAGTTATTATATATGTATTTAATATAGGGTTTACCTAAACACATCTTGTTAAATCGTAGTTTATTATCTAATACTGTATGCGTAGTATATTACTTGAGCACGTAAATATTGTTAATACTCGATATGTTTCATATTATGTAGTAATGTGATTCTATAAGCTTCGAATTAACACCTAAAGGGTATTAATTCTTTTTAGTATATTCTATCAATTACTTGGCTATAACAGTTAAGTAGGTAACTATAAACAAATAAATTCATAACTTTACTATAAGACCTATATTTATGAGAGATAAATAATTGTTAAAATCATGATAATCAAGCATGGAGCACTGGGCCAGATTAATTTCGTATATATCTCGTGATTCGACTCTCGGAGATCACGCGCTAAAGTGTTTTTCTCGTATATTTCTCTATGATTAGCTCTGATATCCGGATTTCTGTGATAATCTGGAATTACGAAATTGATGCTTCACCGTAAGATATGCTTGCTGGAATTTCGATTCTCGGACTTCTCATGGCTGGATTCGATGTATTGCTGCACATCAACACGAATTCGAGATCTTCGGATTGATATTCTCATTAGGTGCTAGGAGCGCAGTGATTACGCAGAATCTCTGGATTCTGGACGAACACTATTTTGTGGATACACTCTCAATAACAAAGAATATACGATCTACAGAGACGCTAAGACTATACTCCTGGAAATCCGATTAATCTGAATATACGCCATTCTATATAGTTCTCTGAAGATGTAGGAATTTTATAATATAAATCATTAAAATATCAAAAAAATAATATAATATTAATAAGTACGAAGTAACAGAATCAAAATTGCATCAATCCATTTATCAGGAGCTAGCATTCGCTAACAGCAGAGTCTGGCTGTACAAAGATCAGACAACAACTAATCACAAATAGGATGCTGATTATTTTTTCATATATTGGATACTCAATTATATTAGTAGGTCTTACTGCTTAACGTCACCTCAAATTTTACACTACATAGTATATATATCCATATAACTAAAAATATGTGACATAAAATATTATCCGGATAATTATCAGCCTCGAATTGATTTGTAATACTACTATAAACACCTTAATAAAACTATGTAGATTTTATTTTGCCTCGTAAGAACGTTTGTTTTCTGGTGTTTTATTTCACTTAGATTCGTAAAGTCATTTCTTTAATCAGAATTATATTGCCAGATATTTGATAAAATCCATGTTTTCTTGACATTTTTCGTATTAAACTCTTCAGATTTTTTTTTAGAATTATATTCATAACTTGATAGATATATGCATAGATGGTGTTAATCATTACCTCAAAGTACTGAAAGTACTTTTTTCGTTTTTATTTGAGTTTTGGGCTCTAGCGATTGTCCTAAATATTTTCATAATACTAATACTATTTATTGGGGATTTTAAAAAAATGGAAAAAAATTGCGATAAATTTTTTCGACTGTTCGGGTTTTGCATTGAAACATTAAAGCGAAGTGTGTATTTGAGAGGTTTATAAATGATTGTGGCAAATCATAAGATTATGCAGTGAAGAAGCAGATTGCCATTCATATTATAGAGTGCAGTTCTCTAGAATTGAGTAAAATATATAATTTTCTTGATATGAGTCCTTTTTACAATATAATGGCAATGTATTGATGTTTATGTTCTTTTTAGAGAGATCGAGCAAAGCTCTTTAGAGTAGAGAGAGTAGAAATTGATTTTTTGAGAGTACCAATTATCATCTAAAATTACACTTTTACTATACTTGGAAACTCATGAGACATATAAATATTTATTCTATAAATCAAAAATATGATTTATAGAGATATTTGTCTTCTAGGAGTTTAAGTATCTCAAGTCCGATTAGCTAAAAAGAAAATACTTTGATGTTGATTTCTAAGATCTTGGTGAGTATGTGAGAATCATTTTAGTAGTCATATGAACTGCTCTTTTCACTGAGAGTTGTATATTAGAAATAATCAGATAATCAGCGATATTGAAACGGTTGAAAAAGTGAAATACTTGAGATAACTTTTTTTTCTGGCCTGTCCCGTATAGCATCAGAATTTTCACGGGCTTGTATAGTCCGGGCGAGATTGCATCTTTTTTTAACTTAGCTAATGTTGTATACTAAAAGAAAATTTTGTTAAAAATTTCCACAATTTTTTTTTTTAAACTTTACGCTCAAGAACAAATTCCAAAACTATTACATATACAAAGAAATTATTTAAGTAAAAAAAATGTGATCTCTCCCGACTACATATGCTGTGAAAATCTCATCCACTTCGCCCGAACAGGAAAAAAAATATTGCAATTTTTCATTTTAAAATCCAAAAAAAGTGTTTTTTGAAATTGACAACGCTGAGCACAAAACTCAAAAAATCGAAATGGTACTTCGTGACTTTTGTAGATAATGGACCAATCTATGCATATTTCAAGTTTGAAGTCATTTCGAAAAAAAATTCTGGGAGTTGATTCGAAAAATGTCAAAAACATGGGTTTTAAAAAATTGAAAATCCTGAAGAATGACTACATACACAGAAAAACACCAGAAAACAATGTTTTAGAGGCCAAAAAAGCTACAGTTTGGTGTTTATAGGGTCAAAATCGGCTGATAATTCCGAATTTTCTGTCCATTTTTAAGGGGTGAAAAATTGGGCACTGAACTTAATAAATAGTTGCACCTCCCCTTTAAAAAAAATTATTTTAATTTTTTAATAGAATGCTGTTATGTTAATTATGAAATAGTTAATAAATTGTAATATTTAGTTAATTAACTTTTTAAAAATTTATAAAAAAGCAAGCTTAAGAATTAAAATTCAATTTTATAGCAGTTAAAGGTTAATAGAAATTATTTATAATAATATATATATATATATATATATATATATATATATATATATATATATATATATATATATATATATATATATATATATATATATATATATATATGGCCGTTCGCCAGCTTCCAAGCTATAGGGGGGGCAGCTTAAAAATTTTACGAGCTTTATATATAATATATATATATATATATATATATATATATATATATATATTATATATATATATTATATATAATATAATATAATATATATATATATTCTATATATATATATATATAATATATATATTATATATTATATATATATATATATATATATAATATACCTATATATATTATATATATATAGTATATATATTATATATAATATATATATATATATATTATATTATATAATATATATTATATATCAAAGAAAAAGACAATAAAACTTAAAACATTTTATGGATAATTAAATTTTCATATTTTTTAAAAAAAATTTGTTTTTTTAAAACAATACGAATGTCAACTACAAATGCAATGATGGATCACAATTTAGAGCAGTTGCAAAATTGATATTATTATAAAAGTAATTTCCTTGGGTTTAAGTCAAATTTATCAACTACTGTTGAATAAAATAATCAATAATTGTCAAAACAAATTTTCTTTTGTGTACACTCATCATAGCCTGCCCGTTTAACAACCTGTCGTCTTCCATAATACTTCGAAGCCAAGTCTTGACCCTTCGCAGAGTACCTAAAGAGAACTAAACTGTACTGGTGGTGATGGCTGGGCGAGTAGCATTATGAAAGCCTTTTTCGTCGACGGAAAGAAAGGTTCAGTCTCCCTTAAGACTTGGGAGACAACAAGATCTTTTAGTTCTTTACTACTCAGTTTCTTGTCCTTCCAAATTTTGTACCAAAGTTCTAGTTCTTCTTCTATGCCTTCTAAGTGGTAAAAATTATAAAATGAAGCTGTCTTTTCCTTTAACTCATTGATTGTTATGAGTAGCATGTGGAAAGGATGTAGATATGTTAAGGCAAAAGGTGTATTTTCAGTAGAAAACCGTAATTTCAAAGAAGAGGTTATAGAATCCAGATACGGAATTATTAAGGTCTCTCCAGAATTCCGCGGAATTTGTTTTGTTGGAAGTGGTTGCTGCGGTTGCTGCTGCCTACCACAATCCTAGGTATATTCATATCAAGTCTCAGTTGCTCGGCGATTTGATTAGCTTCTTTTAACACTTCATCGGTGATTTTTTTCTTCATCTTTCCGATGGCTCCAAACCATTTCCATAATGTGTTGAATGTGCTGCGAGATTTTGACGATATCCAAGGTCTTGAATTGGAGAGCATTTACAACTGGCTCTAACATCGCAGAGAGTACATCGCGCGATCAATACATAGCCATGATGAATGACTACTTACATGCCGCTGAATTGCAACTGAAAAAGCGCTTTTTCTTGTGGTGGTATCTCCTCAATGGAAAGGGTTTTCTAATGCTTGCATCTTCGTACAAAGTGCTTCCCTTAAATACACTCTGATGCACTTGTGTTGTATATATATACTATATACTATATATATATTTATATATATATATATAATATATATATATATTATATATATATATATATATATATATATATACACAAATATTATGCAAAAGTAGGCGAGGCCTAATTAAGAAGTCTTGGAATCTAGTAGTATAGCGAATTAGCGATACTACCAATTTTAACTAAACGTTAAAAGAATATAGAAAAAATTACACAAACTGACCTTCCTTTTAATATATTATAGCTTGTTCCCTTTAGTACGTAGGAAATGAATCCATATGATGTAGAGCTGTACTCTTAAACTCTCTGCATCGCAAGAAAGAGTGGTTAAGGGTGGGGCAGCTGCCCCTCACTGCCACCCTTGACGACGCCCATGGATATATATATATAATATATATATATATATATATATATATATATATATATATATATATATATATATATATATATATATATATATATATTCATATTATATATATATATATATATATATATTATATATATATATATATATATATATATATATATATATATATATATATATATATATATAAAAAAATAATATATAAATATATATATATATATATACATATATATATATATATATATATTATATATAATATTATATATATATATATATATATATATATATATATATATAATATATATATATATATATATATATATATATATATATTTATATATATATATTATATAGGGTGGGATGGTTTAATATTGGGAAAATAAATTTAATATGATATTCCTTGCATAAATATAAGATAAAATGTGTCAATAAACATTTCACCGAAAACGCCTCGTTTCCAAGATACAAGGTGATGAAACTTATGTGGGACATATCTGATATATTCCATTGCCCGTCCCGTGCCACATTTCAACCTTTAATAATAAGCACAAATATACCGTAGGAAAGTTTACCTACCTGTTATTTACAAGTTCCGTATCTCGCTTCATTTATGCATATACTAGTCCGTGTCGCGTCAAGTTCTGTGTTCAAGTGTTGCTCATATTTTCAAAATGAATTACACAAATAGTGAAATGTGCGATATGCATTTTGTTTACGGTCGTACGAACGGTAATTCATTAGCAGCCATGCGTCTCTATGAAGAAATGTACCCTACTCGTGTCATTCCGCATCATACTATGTTTGCACGTCTCCATCTACGTCTTAGAGAAACAGGGAGTTTTAAAAAACTTACTAATGGAAACGGGCGACCTCCAGATGTCGAAGAATAGGTTCTCCAAGAACTTGAGGACAGTCCTACAACAAGTACCAGAAAGATTGCTGCAACACTACATGTAAGTCATTCGATAGTTTTCAGGGTATTGAAAAATCAACTTCTGTACCCTTATCAGGTCCAACGAGTGCAGGCACTTGTACCAACAGATTTTCCTGCAAGAGTAGCTTTGTGTCGATGGATGCAACAGAAAATTGCAGACAATCCTCATCATTTAGCAGAAATATTGTTCACCGATGAGGCAAATTTTCCCAGAGACGCCATATCGAACTTCCACAAAAATCACATATGTGCTGATGAGAACCCACATGCAATAGTTGAAAGCCGCCATCAACTGTATGTATGGGTTGGAATTGTTGGCGACCATTTGATAGGTCCATTCTTTTTACCAGAGGCTTACTGGAGACGTTTATCGCCAAAATTTCTTGAACATAACTTGCCTACACTACTGGAAGACGTCCCATTACAATTAAGATCGAAAATGTATTTCATGCACGACGGCGCTCCAGCTCATTTCAGTTTAGTTGCTCTAACTATTTGAATACTGGATATCTACGCAGTTGGATAGGTCGAGGAGGTACACAACCTTGGTCTCCGCGGTCTCCAGACCTAAATGCATTGGATTTCTTCTTGTGGGGTCACCTGAAACATTTGGTTTATACAGCAACAGGTGAAAGTCCCGAAGAATTAAGGGTTGCAAATAATCGCAAAATCTTGTGACATAATTCGGCCACACCACGGTATATTCTTGAACGTGTCCGCCAATCATTGCGTCGCAGAATAGAGGCCTGTATTGCCGCTAAGTGTGCTCATTTTCAACATTTGTTATAACCTTTGTGCACCAGTGCTTCGTATTATTTCTGTTGTATATTTTCTTCTGTGCAGTAATGTATGTATTCTTATAATTAAATAAATTGAATGAATTTGTTAATTACCTTTCCAAATTTAGTTTACTGTTTATTGTAACTTAATGTCTAAATAGGTTTCATCACCTTGTATCTTGGAAATGAGGCGTTTTCGGTGAAATGTTTATTGACACATATTATCTTATATTTATGCAAGGAATATCATACTGAATTTTTTCGCAATAATAACAATACACCACTGTAATATATATATTATATATATATATATATATATATATATATATATATATATATATATATATATATATATATATATATATATATATATATATATATATATTATAGATATAAATATATATATATATATATATATATATATATATTAATAGAAATTATTTAATTAACATGGAAATAAATATATATATCAGGCAGTAAAAAAAAAAAAAATGAAAAAAAACAATTTTATTTATAATATCCCATAAAATATATGAAAAGAAATATGTCATATTTTGGTTGGTTGTATTTTATTTATGATTCTATTGGAAGGATTCGAATTCCGGATTCGGATTCGAATCCGGATTCGGATTCGGATTCGGGGATTCAAGCTTTTTACATGGATTCGGATTCGGATTCGAATTCGAGAATTTTCACACGCACGGATTCGGATTCGGAATTCAAATCCGAAGGTGCTGGATTCGGATATTCGGATTCGGATTCGAAAATTTCCACACACATCCACAGCCCAGGATTCGGATTCGGGATTCCGAATCCAAAGTTGCCGGATTCAACCCATACTGATTATATATATATTATATATATATATATATATATGATATATATATATATAATTATATATATATATATATATATAATATATATTATATATACTATATATATAATATATATATAATATATATATATATATATTATATATGTATATTGGATATATATGTATATATATATATATATATATATATATATATATATATATATATATATATATATATATATATATATAATATATATTTATATATATTATATATATACCGGTATATATATATATATATATATATATATATATATATATAATATATATATATATATATATTATATATAATAATATATATATATATATATATATATATATATATATATATATATATTATATATATATATATATACGAGTATTATATATATAATATATATATATAATATATTATATATATATATATATTATATATATAAATATATATATATATATATAATATATATATATATATATATATATATATATATATATATATATATATATATATTATATATATATATATTAAAATTTCACAGAAATAGTGAAATGTGCGTATGCAAATTTTTGTTTAACGGTCGTAACGAACGGTATTCAATTAGCAGCCATGCGTTCTAATGAAGAAATGTAACCCTACTCGGTCATTTCCCGCATCATACTTATGTTCTGCATTAGTCTCCTTATCTACATCTTAGAGAAACAGGGAGTTTTAAAAAACTTACTAATGGAAACGGGCGACCTCGCACGGTATCAACTCCAGATGTCGAAGAATAGGTTCTCCAAGAACTTGAGGACAGTCCTACAACAAGTACCAGAAAGATTGCTGCAACACTACATGTAAGTCATTCGATAGTTTTCAGGGTATTGAAAAATCAACTTCTGTACCCTTATCAGGTCCAACGAGTGCAGGCACTTGTACCAACAGATTTTCCTGCAAGAGTAGCTTTGTGTCGATGGATGCAACAGAAAATTGCAGACAATCCTCATCATTTAGCAGAAATATTGTTCACCGATGAGGCAAATTTTTCCAGAGACGCCATATCGAACTTCCACAAAAATCACATATGTGCTGATGAGAACCCACATGCAATAGTTGAAAGCCGCCATCAACTGTATGTATGGGTTGGAATTGTTGGCGACCATTTGATAGGTCCATTCTTTTTACCAGCGAGGCTTACTGGAGACGTTTATCGCCAATTTATTGAACATGGCTTGCCTACACTACTTACTGGAAGACGTCCCATTACAATTAAGATCGAAAATGTATTTCATGCACGACGGCGCTCCAGCTCATTTCAGTTTAGTTGCTCGTAACTATTTGAACACTGTATATCCACGCCGTTGGATAGGTCGAGGAGGTACAGAACCTTGGCCTCCAGACCTAAATGCATTGGATTTCTTCTTGTGGGGTCACCTGAAACATTTGGTTTATACAGCAACAGTTGAAAGTCCCGAAGAATTAAGGGTTTGCATAATCGCATCTTGTTGGACATAATTCGGCAGCACATGAACGTATATTTGACGTGTCCCGCCATCATTGCGTCGCAAAGAATAGAGGCCCTGTATTGCCGCTAAGTGTGCTCATTTTCAACATTTGTTATAACCTTTGTGCACCAGTGCTTCGTACTATTTCTGTTGTATATTTTCTTCTGTGCAGTAATGTATGTATTCTTATAATTAAATAAATTGAAAGAATTTGTTAATTACCTTTCCAAATTTAGTTACTGTTTATTGTTAACTTAGTCTAAAGATAGTTTCATCACCTTGTATCTTGGAAACGATGCGTTTTCGGTGAAATGTTTATTGACCCATATTATCTTATATTAATGCAAGGAATATCATATTGACTGTTTCTCATTCACAACAAAAACACACGTATATATATATATATATATATATATATATATATATTAATAATATTGTATATATATATATATATATATATAGTATATATATATATATATATATATATACAATAATATTATATATATAATATATATATATATATATATATATATATATATATACTATATATATATATATATATATAGTATATATTATATTAATATTAATTTTTATTATATTATATTATTTATATATATATTAATTTATATTATATATATATATATATTATTATATATATATTATATTATATATTATAATATATTATTTATTATAATATATATATATTATATAATATAATAATATAGAAGAGTGATAATTAAATATAAAATAAATTATATATCAGCAGTAAAAAAAAAATGAAAAAAAACAAATTTTATTATATATCATCAAATATATAAAAGGAAATTATTCATATTTTTTTTATTATTTTTAAAAATCATTTAAATTCGAACCCATTCTTCAATCCCATTATTCATTCCGATCGATTATCCACTTTTTAATGATTCCATTCATTCGATTCATAATTTTTC
>JABUQX010068649.1:22500-27500 GCA_015478945.1 Trachelipus rathkii | reverse complement strand
AAGGGTCACATATTGAACATATGTAGGAAAACCTTGTTCAATGACCTTCCCTTTGATGTATGATATGCTGTTGAAATTGTATATTACGCTGTTATAATAAAGCATTGAAACTGGGACATTCTTTTACGACACCCGAGTAGTATATTATTGTAAAAATAATAGGATATGTCAAACTTAGAATTTTAATACAAATATGTATATTTTTTATAAATTACAACGCTTATAGACCTAGTTCTTATATTTTTCACTAGTCCCAAAAGAAGCAAGTTCAAGAACTAACGAAAAAGTTATATGACTCATTGAACGGGCAACAGTCAACTATCCTTTTTCTTCACGAAACCATAGAATGAGAATAAGCAAAAGAAAAACGTCCAAACTTTCTAACGGATAATACCGGTAAGAATAAACACAATTTTGAGCCATCGTGAGGAGCGTTTAGAAATTTTGGAAAAAAAAAGTTTGTTATCGAAACGAATCTAATACAATTTAAATCTGATAAAGAAAATAATTTATAAACTCGTAAATTAAGGTAACGATTAACGGATGGAGGAAAAAATTTAACTCGTTAATAGTCCGTTACTTTTTTTCGAAATTAACGAAAGCTTAAAAGTTAACGAAAAAATTAACGAGTTAATTAACGGATTAAGCTTAACGCGTTATACACCTTGTATATATATATATATATAATATATATATATATATATATAATAATATATAATATAATATATATATATATATATATATATATTATATCATCCCATATATATATATATAGATATATTATATATATATATATATATATATATTATATAATATATATATATATATGTATATATATATATATATATATATAACTTTCTATCTATTAGAGAAGGATATCTTCAAAATACACATGCTAGACAACTTTAGCACAAACATATAAAAAATTTCATAACATTTCGGTCCATTTAGGTTTGCCTTCAATAAAATTTAGAAAAATCAAGATAATAATAAACAGTATAACAATGTATATATATATATATATATATATATATATATATATATAATATCATATATATATATATTATTATATATACCAATTCTTTAGAAATATTAATAGCAGCCACAATATATATATATATATATATATAATATATATATAATATATATATATAAACAATCACAGCTATCGAACAACCCAATAACCAACCATCTGATAGCTTGCAGGATTATTCCAGTTCTTCTGAAACCTCCTATAACTCCTTCTTCCAAATTTCCTATCTCAGCACTCCCTAAAGGATTCTATCTATCCTTTAGCGGATGAAATGGACTATAGTTCCCAAATAGAGCTTGATGTGACGGCCCATTCTTTCTAGTGCTTCCTGCGCTTTCGAGAGAGGTGAATGGAAAACCGCTCAACGTAAACACTGCAAACGCTAAAGCGTTCTGAATCTGTTGGCGGCATGAAAGGGGACCAGGTCTCCCATCTTAACTCAAACTGCCCTCAATCTATCCAGTCTCCCAAAATGACCCACCTGATGACTCACTGACAAAGTCTTCAGTATTAGACTTTGTAAATCCAACAGATCCTATATCGGATCCCAATATCGCAACTTCAACACCCTCTCAAAAAGATGACACTTAGGAGACACCTTCCTCTCCATTTCCATGGAAACAGTCCCATATTCTCCACACATTTCTGAATCTGCTTGCTTGGCAGATACTGATATCGCTCCCATTCCTAAACATGAGCACTCTGGTTGCTCTTCCAACGACCAACCAAGTCCACATAATAACATGGACTTGGTTGAACTCAACTTACTTCGCATTCATGGAGAAGTCCCTCCACCAAATACCACAGAAAACTCCCCCCAAAACCGGTCGTACAACCAAAATCTCTGTTGTACGACTATTCCTTACCACCAGGATTTATTGCTCCTCCTCGTCGGGACCCACGTCTCAGCCTTTCCTCCTCATCTGTATCCACCTCCAATATTATCCCTAGTCACATAGAGACAATTGTCTCAAAAAGACTATCCTCATAATATTCATAACAACATAGCATATCAAAGTGCATATGTTTGCAGGAACTTCAACTGTGTTATCGCGACTTCTTCCGACCTCGAAATATAAATCGCTGTTAACCTCTGTAGAAAGAGGTGACAAGGATAGGAGAGGTACAGGAATACTTATTCATAAATCTTTCTCCTATTCTCCAGTCCCTCTTTGAACTAGATTTCATGCAGTGACAGCACGAATTCATCTGTCCACCGACCTCATGTCAGCCCGATCTATGACCCGAGTAGTAAGTTTACTAAGTCGACTTAGCTGACTTTTTAAGCAGCTCTCAACCTTCACCACCCTTTATGGGGCGACTCTGTTACCTCGTCAAAGTCTAAGATCCTTGTTGATCTCCTAACACCCTTTTCCCTGGGATGCCTTAATAGGACTCCCTACATATGAACGTTTAGATACACACCCTTCTTACTGTATTAGATATTTCTTTTGCTCACATTCCTTATAGATCGCTTTACATCTGATCCCCCTTTGTTACTTATACCGCAGTGGGCCATTACTCAATAGTTAAATAAACTTATACGAGGATAAGGTTAAAACCAATTCCAATTGGCATTATGACCGAGCGGAGTGGGCTTCTTTTCGCCAGGACACAATTATTCCACTTTCTCCTTTCAACAAAGTGGTTTCCAACCTTGATGATGCCTTTACTCTCTTCCAGCAAGGTATCATCAATAGCAGCAGAAGCTTGCATCCAAAATCTTCCGCAGATAGTTGTCGGCAAACCCTTGGTGGTTCAGATGAGCACAGGCTAACCGGGAGAAGAAAACACGCAGGGAAATACAAAAGAACGCACCGCCCCAACCTGATTATTATTTAAAGCAGCTGAGGCGAATCTCGTCGAACTAACGCCAACACGTTGACAATACTGTTCGAACTTATACTTCGACTGTCAACTCCACAACTCTCCTTTCTTCTGTAGAAAGTTGCACAGAAAATATCTTGCCACTCCAACACTTTTCACCCACAGTCCTCCGTAGGGTCTGATATACCGATATATCTCTGCTTCAGAAGCTGTTTGATGCATTAGATATAGTTTTGCCTAGCCACTCGAGCTCTTCCCGCTATCCTGAGCCTTTCAAAAACTAAGAATTAACACTGCACCGTCAGATTTTCAACAGTGAAAGGGGAAGATCATACCTATAACCATCTTTTCACACTTGCAGAGTATCAAACTGAACTGGCGAATAGCAAAGACAGTGCTCTTGGCCCAGACAATTTCGTACATAATGCTCTGTCATATTCATCCCTCTGCATCAAATTTCTTGCTGGATCTGTATAACAGAATCTGGATCGAATCCTCTTTTCCATCTATTTGGACCACAGCTTTTGTAATTCCTATTCCCAAACCTGGGAAAGATCCGAAGTTGGCGGACAAACAAAGACCAATGCTGACCGGTCATACTTGCAAATTAATGGGGAAAATGATTTCAGGCTGACTTCTCCCTGTTCTCGGGAGTCGGCAGGATTTTTTAAACTTCCAATTTTGTTTCCCCAAAAACTGTTCGACCGCTGATCCCTTGTTAAAACTGGACCATGACGTCCGGGAAGCCTTCTCAACTGATGGAATGGTTTATTTATTTTAAAGCAAATTCAAATTTTCAACTGGTGGGATTGTGCTTGGTATCTTTTTTGACCTTGAAAAAGTTTGTCACAACGTGGAGAACTGGGGTTCTGCTTAAACTCCACTCGCTCGGTTTCCTAGGACAGCTCTCTCTTTTTATTAAATGCCTTCTGTCAAATTGATCCATCCAGGTTCGGTGCTTTTCTATTCTATCACGCCACTTTACTCTGGAATGAAGGTGTTCCGCAGGCATTGTTATTAAATGATTACTTTTGCTCCGGATGCAATGACATCGTTTACTTCTATCCCAGCAACGATCAATTTTTCTCTATGTTGAAGACATGGGGCTACACATTGCCGGTGCCAAGCTGCCATTTCTTGAACGGCAATTTAAACTAGCTTTTGGGAATATTTTACAATGGGGTAACTCCCTTGGCTTCTATTTCTCACCCATCAAAACCTCAGCAGTGCTATTTAGGAAAAAAATGGAGTCGAAGAACTTTCCACCTTCTTCCCGACTACCTTATATGGTCACCATTCTTGTAACTTCACAGTCAAATTTCTAGCGCCTCATTTATATGATTCCACAAACAAATGCACCGCACATTAAGTTATTGAAATCGACTTGTCATCGTCTGCTTGACCTATTACGTAATCTCGCCTCGAGTTCTTGGAGTGCTGATCGCAAGTCCCTTTTATGTCTTCACACCTCCTTAACCCGATCAAAGCTGGATTATGGCTGAGTAATATATGACCAAGCCTCCCCAAATCAACTACACCTGTTAGATCCAATCCAAAACGAGGCGATCCGTATCTCTACTAGAGTCCTCCGATCGTCTCCCCTGGGTAAGCTTTGAAGTTGAATCCGATGTGATGCCCTCTCTTCGAAGGGAATACATCATGTGCACGTTATCTTCGCTTTCAAACCCCAATACCATCTTCTCTAACACCGATTATGCTATAGATACCTCAGAATCCTCCTTACATACCATTTGCAAACGCTGTTCATAACATCCTTAACTTCAACATCCCTTTGCAGAAGGTGCTGCCGCTCTCTTATGATAAAGGGTGTACTCCCTGGCTATTTCCTGCTCAGACCATTTGACTGGTCCTTACCTCTCTCTTCAAATCTAGCCACCCTGCTGCCATTGATAAAGGCATCATTCCCGTCTCATTCCGCAGTTCACTGTGAATTTACTCCAGTGCTTACTGGTGGCTCTAAAACAGGGGACAGTGTGGATGCGTCTGCTGCCTTTTCTGACCGCAACTTCTCACATACCCTCCCTCCCCCTTAAGGCTTCAATTTTATGGCAGAATTAATGGCTATAATGATTGTCCTTGTCAAGCGCTTAATGCTCCCTATTCTAAAAAACACAATGGT
>JABUQX010068649.1:7500-12500 GCA_015478945.1 Trachelipus rathkii | reverse complement strand
TTAATATATATAATATAATATATAATATATATATATATTTATATAACTATTATATATATATATATTATATTATATATATATATATACTATATTAATATATAATATAATATATATATATATATACTATATATAGTATAAGTTATATATATATATATATATATAAATATATATATATATAATATAGATAATATATATATATATATATGAAATATAATATATATTATTATATATATATATATATATACTATAGTATATATATATATATATATATATACTATATATATATATATACTAATCTACTATAATATATATAATATACTCTATATATAATATATAATATTATCTCCTACTCGTTCTTCTTCCGATCGATTTTAGCTGGACGCTTGATAAGCCAACAGGAAAAACTGATTAGAGATTTTGTTGAAGTAGAGAATTTTCACAAGCCAAATTTCTGTTTTTACTTTATCAAATATTGTATCACACGGTATTTTTTTCTTTTATTATTTTTTTTACAGAAGTCAAAGGAAGAAAAACACCAGACTGAAGAATCTTTCAGTTGGAGCCGTGGAGCTGAGGAAAAAAAAAAAAATTTTTTTTGAGATTCCGGAGCCGCAGTCGATGTCATAGCCAACAAAATATTTTACCGAAATTCCACACGGCCATTGAGAAAACCAACAGTTTTTTGTTTGCAAGATGAAAAATTATAAACTTCAACCACCTTTTGAACATTAATATATATATATATATATAAATTAGATATATATATACTATATATATTATATATAATATAAATATATTTATATAATACTAATATATATATATATATATATTAATATATATATATATATATATTATACTATATATTAAATATAATATATTATATATATATATTATATATAGATATATATATGAAGTCCCTTTAGGCTGGAAAAATATTTCGTTAGCATGTGGGTTACAAGTGAAGTGGAAAGTCGAATCGTAATAAACCGCACAATTGAATTGAACGGAATCTGCGATGAACCTAATTGTCTCCGAGATTGAGAGTTAATCATTACACCTCCAGGTAAGGAATCTATTTGCACGATATGTCTTTACTCAAACGTTACACCGTTTTCTTAAATATATCTTTGAACGTAAAATAAAAACTAAGTTCAAAAAGAAAAAGATTTTTGCAGTTTTACATCAGGAAGCAATCCGGTGAGGTCTAAAGATATTCTTTTTAAAAGCGCACTTTTATCCGCTTCCTCACTTGAAAAAAAGTTTTATTTGGGAGTGATTGAATGCTGAACCTCTTATCACTACTTATGCAATATTTTTTTTAAATCTGAACATTAAAACTAGGAAATATTTCGATTTCTCTACTCCTGATAGCAAACGAAATTTCAAGATTATTCCAAAAAAAAAAAAAAAAAAAAAAAAAAAAAGACGTTCGTCAGTTGTTAATAACAATTAAAATTTGTTGATTTATCTCTCTGAAAATTATTCATATAAATTAAACTAACCTTAAGAAATGTTGCTATTGAGTTATTTTTAAGACATAAGATTTTGAAGAATTTTTATTATTCAATTAGATAAGTTTGTCATTTCATTCCTTTACTTAATTGAAAAATAAAAATTCTTATTATTCAATTAGATAAGTTTGTCCACTTTTCATTCCTTACTTTTGAAAAATCGAGCAAAGTTATATTTTTAGGTTACGTTATTTCATTAGGAAAGAAATGTTAAGGAATGAGCTATATAGACATTAGTAGTAACGGATGTTTGTTACCAATCAATAATTCATGGATAGTTATGTAGTAAATTTGAATGACGCACTAAATATTCCACCATCTCTTGACATCTGCTTGAAACTTTGCCTGCTGTAAACAACCTCTTCCGTATTCAAATGTGTTAATTTAACATGGCTAGTGTGAATCATTCTTTTCTGGCATTTGAAGATTATAGTGCAGTCAGATAATCACATCGCTTTAAATGTTTGAACTTCCAGCATTGTGTATACCAAGCATAAATAATTAAAGTTAAAATAGGATTTTGTTATATAATATGATTTTTTTTAAAGAAATTTAAATATTTAAAACTCTGCTTCAAGTTTTTTCATCCTTTTTGACAATTAAAAAGTCTCGGACCCTTCAAATTACTGTAGAAGACAACAATGACGAATTAACCAACAGCAATATCGGAGATTTTAGTTTGAAAAAATTCTATACAAATTTGATTGGAAACGCATAACCGCTCGAGGAAGGTTGGGATGTACCTTTCTGCCCCTTTTGCTATTAATTATCTGAACCTCTTCCTAATTTATACAATAGAAGTTCCAGTAATGAATAGAGTGTCTGAAACTCACGAAATTCATAACAGTACAGTCTTTCATTATTCATTTTACTGGTGCCATTTTATCAGGCGAGGTTTCAATTTTTGCTCGGGCTGAGCCCATTTTAGCCACAAACTTAGAATAGACATTAAAATTCTTAATATGCAGAAAATTTTGGACCAAATAAAAGTTCAAAGCGCAGCTTTTCTTGACGCTCTAAGCGTCGTTTTCGGAGTGTTTTTATATGCTGTTAGTCGATTTCTTTTTGGCAGTTCTTTTGTCGAAAAACCTGTTTACAGCATTAATCTATTCACCTCTACAACACTGTTTTGTCGTAGAGGTGGAGCAAATATGTTGAAATTTACAAAGAAGGTATTATTAACCTAGAGAATGTATAAAATAAATATTGATTCTGACAACGAAATTAATGATCAAATTCAAACCTTATTTTTTGGTTTTGAAAATGAAAAATTACGATTATTATTATTTTTTTTTTTTGTAATGCAATCTGGATGAAACTTTCGGACATATTGATAGTCGAGGAAGAATACACATGTTTTGTTTAGATGCTTTTTTTTTGTAATAATGCCAACATTAATTTTGGAACAAATGCCAAAAAAAAAATTTTTTAAATTTTTTAAATCATTTTCTAAAGTATACAAAAAAAAAAAAATCTAAGCAAAAAAGATGTATTCGCCCGACTATATAAGCCCTGTAAATTTGATGTTGATCGAGATAAACTAGAGAAAAAAAATCAATATTTACACATAATCAAAAAAAACTCTTTTTTTGAAAAATTAAAATAAATCTTGATATTTATTGAAATATATAATAAATATATAATAATTATATATATATATATATATATATATATATATATATTGATATATATATAGATATATATCATATATATATTATATACTATATATATACTATATAGTATATATATATATATATATATATATATATATATATATATATATATTATTATAGTATATATCAGGGGCGTATACATAGGGTAGGTAGGGTAGTAGCTCCTACCCAATATTTCGAGTCTTTATTAAAATAAATTAAAGTTGTCAATTTAATTAAAGTTATTAAAACTTTTATATAAAATGAAAAAAAAAGGAAAAACTAATTTATAAAAAAAAAAAAACAACTACTTTATAATAACGGTTATAATAATTAAATTAATTGGAAATTTTCGCTTACCCTATTCCCAAGAGTGAATATCTTTGTTATCGGCGTACGTAAGAATTTAATTTCTCCTATAGTATTATAATAGTCAGGCCAGCAAACATACCCGTCCTGCCAGACGTAAAAAGAAAACATCGTTGAGGCTGTGAATGATAAGGTTGCGGTTGCGGTTTTTGGACAGATGTATTATTATTATTATTATTATTATTTATATTATTATTATTATTATTATTATTATTATTTATTATTATTATTTTATTATTATTATTATTATTATTATTATTATTATTATTATATTGATTATTATTATATTATTATTCATGTTTTTAGTTTTTATGATTGATTATAATTATTAATGTCTATAATTATTATTATTATATATAATAATTAAAAATATAATAATAATAATAATAATTAATAATATAATAATATAATGATAATTAATAATAATAATAATATAATAAAATAAAATAATAATAATCATAATTAATAATAATAATACATAATAATAGATAATAATAAAAAGTTATTGATTTTATTTCCAAGTTCTAAATAGCTTAGTTTCTGGTACATAGCTTTATTTTCTTAAAAATAATCTTTGAAAACAATTTACAATGAGGAAGAAAGATATCATTTAATATCACATTCCCGCGCGTTTATCCGTCTCTAAACTTGAGACATCTTCAGAGGATAATTTCTTAATGAGCTTAAATTAATATATTAATAATTAAATCAAAATGATATTTAGTCTAACAGATAATACATAAAATTTTATGTTAATGTCTGGTCTGCGTGTTTTGATGAAGAAGGCCTCCGCAATTTTAAGTTTCTGGACTTCACATGATCCGTATTAAATTGTGAAGTGTTAGAAATATTGCAATAGTTGATTGACATGTGCCGTTTTTGAAATGTTTCAAATTTTGCGTGATTCAAAGATTTTTGAACATTTCAAAACGGCACTGGTCAATCAACTATTAGCAATATTTCTAAACACTTCACAATATTATATACGGATCATGTGAAGTCCAAAAACTTAAAATTGCGGAGGCCTCCTACATCCAAAACACGCAGACCAGGCATTAACATAAGAATTTAGTGTATTATCTAGTTAGACTAAATATTCATTTGATCTTAATTATGTATATATGTAATTTAAGACTCATTCGCTCACTAAAAGAATTAATCCTTCTGAAGAGTCTCAAGTTTAGAGGACGAAACGCGTCGGGAATGTTGAATAAAATATATCTTCTTCTTCTCAAAAGTAAAAGGTTTGTTTTTTAACAGATTATTTTTAGGAATCAACTATGTACCCAGAATAATATTTTAGGAAACTTGGAATAAAAATCAAAACTTTTATAAATCAAAGCGTGATATGAGTTTAATAATAGTTACGATATTATATTGTATAAAGAATAATAATAATTAATTAATAATAATAATAATAATAATAATTAATAATAATAATAATATGCAACCACTACAAAAATTAAAA
>JABUQX010068649.1:0-2500 GCA_015478945.1 Trachelipus rathkii | reverse complement strand
AACAAATGAAGGAAAAGGGAAATTAGTTGGTATGTGATGTGAAATGTGTGCTGCTGGTGTGGAAGAGCATGAGAAGAGGAAGAGAAGGAAGTTGCAATATTTAGAATGACAGTGACCCTGTGGTATATGAAGCTTATTGTAGACTTTGATTGTGTGAGTCCTAGAATTCTAATGGTATAAATTTAAAGTTTGAAAGGGTCAAGGTATGTGTGGTTGCGTATGGCCCATCTGAGGGAAACGTTGAAGAGAGTTACGATTTTTTGGGGATAATCTGAATGATGTTTTGGATTGGGGTGAGTAGGAGCTTCAGATTGAAAGTTTTGGGGACCTGAAATAGGTTGGATAGGTGATCAAAAAAGGGATGGTAATAACATGTTGGTTTTGGTGCCTGTGGTGGCGGAGAGGAAAAATGCAAGAATAGGTAGGAAAGGTGACTGATTTCTGTGGAAGACGAGAGGTATGTGTGTAAGTAATACTTGTCTTCATAACACAAGGTATCCATAAGTTACTAGAGTCGGTGTACAGGTAGAGGATGGTTATCGAACGTGAAAATATGATTGAATTTAGATGTTGAGTGAAGAGGACGATGTTGAAGTATGTGTTGGATTGTTAAATCGTTAGGGTTTTAGGAAATGGATTATCGGATCCACTTATGGTTTTTCTTATGTAAAAATTAATTAGTGGGGGCTTGGATGCGAGAGGAAGGTGATACGAAAGAAAGTAGGTAAAATTAAGAGTGAGCAAGTTAAGTGAACAAGGTAAAAGGATAAGTATGTAAGAGCGCTCGCTAGAAAAAGATGAATGTGAACAAGTTGATACTGAGCAAATCTGGGGGGGCAAATGAAGGAAGCAATTGTTTAGTAGTGGTAAAGAGTAGTGTGCGATGTGCTAAAGTGGACAGTAGAATAGTTAACAGCGAATGGTGGCACACAATGTAAGAAGGTGCCCATCGGAATCAAGCGCTTAAAGGTTCAAAAAAAGAAGCAGTGCGTTGAATGTACCTCATAAAGGCAAAATGATGAAGATTCAAAAGAAAGATGCTTGGCGGAATTATATAAGGAAGGAAAAAAGAAATACTAAAAGGTGTATTCGTAGGAGAAAACAAGAGGGATTAACATGACAGTTTGGAAGGAGGAGGATGAATGGGACATACAAGAATAGGAAGCTCTTCTGGAAGAAGCGCGAAAGGTTAAGAATGCAGAATAAGGAAATCATGCTTAGAATAATTGGAATAGGGATGCGGTGCTTTTGTTAACTGAGGGAAATGGATTGTGAGGGGAGTGATTGGAAAAGAAACTTCGAAAATCTGCACAATATTAACAGTATGCATGAGTGTTAGGCAACATGTGTGCGGTTTTAGATTGTAGTGCAGAAGCAATAGGTATTTTGGGGATGAGGTTAATTAGTAAGAGGACGTAATGGTAGTGAGAAAGTGAAGAAATAGAGAAAATTCTGCAGGTATAGATGAAATTACTAGTAAAATGATCAAGAGCGGAGGCGGAGGCGAGACTGTGATTGATTGGATTTGGAAGTTGTGTAATATTTATAAAGCGTTTATGGAGGGCAAAGTTCCAAGGGATTGGTAGGGAGAGCGTAATAGTACCTTGTATAAGGTAAGGCAAAAGGGGAACACTGTAGAAATTACATAGGTGAATAAGTTTATTGCAGTGTTGATAGGGAAGGGTATTATGCTGTATTTGTCGACAAAGTGCCGTCGAGTGAACTGAAGCGGGACTGATTGTGAGAACAAGGTGCGATTTAGGAGTGGTAGTAGGATGTGTGGATCAATTTACATTGAACAAATGATGAGAAAATGAGCGGGAGAAGCAAGAATAAAATATGTATTTAGAGTTTTATGGATGTTGCAACAGAGCGTATGATTGAGTAATAGGGAAGCTATCATAGGCAGGTGTTAGTGAATATAGTGTTGGTGGTAGACTTCTGAATGGACAACAAAAGATATGCTATGAGGATAGTGAGGTGTATGTAAGAATAAATGGTCATTGTCAATTGGTGATTGGTTTGGATTAATCAGCGGAGTAAGACAGGGAGGTTTTGTGTTTATGTCTCCTTTGGTTATTCAATTTGTATATAGGATGGGGTTATGAAAGAATTATGAGGTGGGGATGGCAGGAAAATGGTGTTAGAATGGGTAATGATGAGAAGAGAGGAGAGGGTGCCCTACCTATTATATGCGGATGAATATTGGTTCTGTGTGGCGAATTGAAGAGGTGAGAGATTGATAGAGAAATTTGCAGGGTAGGTGAAAAGGAGGGGCTTGAAAGTAAAAGTAGATAAGAAGTAAGGTTATGATTGTGAGTGAGGACACTCCTCAGTTTGAAGTTATGTTTAGATGGTGAGCAGCTAGAACAAGTGTCTGAGGTTAAATATTTAGGGTATGTTGGATGAGGAGGGAACGGACGATGCAGAGTGTAGAAGGAAAAGTGTCGAAATGGCAGGAAGGTTGGCTGGTGCAATTAAATCAAATCTTCTCTCTTTT
>JABUQX010068648.1:25000-36717 GCA_015478945.1 Trachelipus rathkii | reverse complement strand
AAATTTGATCATCAGTTCGTATACGCTGCATTATTGACCCACCCAAATTCAAAATCTATCAGCAACAGTCCTATAAAAAGAGGCAATAAAATCATTTCAATGGGATCGAATGGAAATATAGTGTTTAGGGATACATTGCTTTTCACACCATTTGCATTGAAAAGCATGCCAAAATGTATGGGCGTCAGTGAAAAAGACAATTCCAAAGGTTTCTTTCCCTATACATTTTTAAATGAAAGCACCTTGAATTATAAAGGACTTATTCCAGATAAGAAATTCTTCGAAATAGAAAAAATGTCAACAAATGAGAAGGAAGAATTTGAAGAGTACTATAATAAGTTTATAGGTAAAGAGTACAATATTTTGGAAGAATGTGAAAAGTACTGTAGCACAAGATGTTAATATACTAAGAAAATGTTTTGAGAAGTATTAGGGGCAGGTTTATTAAGAAATTGATTATGATTGTTAAGATAAACAAGTACAACAATTGCTCTTTATGTTTTAACACTTTATAAAATGTGTTTACTGCCTGAGGAAAAATTTACTATTCTAGTCGAGAGACCCTTAACCTTTCACTATGAAGAATCGCTGGCTTATGTATCAGAAAAATTGAACAATATAAACATAAGGCACGCTCGCAAACGGTGGAGAGAAAGGGTTCAATTTAGAAAAGTGGCTTTTACCCTGACGGGTTCGGTTATGTGAACGGTTTGAAAACTGCTTTCCTATACCGATGGTTGTGCCATGGCCTGTCATAAAGACTGAATAAAGGAAAAAGGTACGCTGCATCAATAGCGATATCGGCTTGTTGCCGTTGCAATTCACCAATGAAAACAAGAAATAGTTAAGAGCGGTCTTTAAGGTCATTTAGTGTGTGGAATGGAATGGAAGATACAAAAAGACCCAATTCATTCAAGATTCCTAATCATACCGATTGAAATTATAAGCATTAGTGAATATAGTCAACGTCTTAGTATGATGTTGTTAAAAACAGACTCATTAATTGAATAATTCATTGCTATGGAGGCCGTACTGAACCTTCGTACTTACTATCCTCGATAAAGGACAGAAGATCAATGTATATTTAGACTATAACATCACTATTATCCTTATGTTTCAGAAGCGGAATTGAGTTACCCTTGTGGCCCGCCCCCCTGAAAACTAATAGGTGATAAACGTACCAGGACATTTGAATCATTCAAGAATGACTCCAATGATAAATATCTTCGGACGCAGCTTTACATTAAGATTCTTCTCCTCAAGTTTATACATCCCCTGTCCTGGAACGAACCAAAAAATAAACTATATTCCACTCTGTGCCAAAATGTGTTAAAGATAATAGCTCGAAATGCAATTATGATGAGAATGAACGAGTCATTGAAGGTGTATACAACACACCTGAAATTCTATTGGCAATAGAGATGGGTTACGAAATACTTAAAATATTTGAAGTTTGGGACCGTTTTAAAGAGAAGGAGTTTTATTTGAGGATTATGTGAACCCTTCCTAAAAGTAAAGACGAGGCCTCAGGTCTGCAAATTAATCACGGACATCTGAATTTCGAGGAAAAACTAAAGAGGTTTATCCGTCTTTCAAGAAAGGAAGGATGCGAACTTGATATTACAATATCAAGAAAAAATCCTGAGAATTTGCGATTCATTGCAAAATTAAACTGTCTCATTCTCTTTGGGGAAAATTTGCACAAAATACGCCTACAAGAGAAGATGTAGTATAGTGATAAACAAGTATGGAACTAATCAATCAATTTGATATTGAAGTCCCTAGCGTTATTCCCAATAGGCAGTAAATATGTGTGACGTTGTAAAAAAATGCGCTATCAAGCCGAACGATCAATCAACTGCTACAACATATTCCTTCGGCATCCGTTTACACTGATATGCACGTATAAAATTATACGAGCTACTTAACAAAGTCAAACCAAGAGCATTGTACTGCGATACAGATTCTTGTATTTTTGTAACTGGTGAAACGGGATGAGGTTCCTGAACAGGAAACTTTTTAGAGTGAACTAACAGATGAATAATAGCAGATGATATGGTCCTGGGGACCTACGGTGATTCCTTTGGCGTATGGACCTATAAGTCTTTATGCTGTCTAGATAAGAACGCTGATGGAAATGATAAAATATATTGTAAAAGCCAAAGGCCTTACAATCAATTTAAAGATACAAAAGATACTATCAAATTTTGAAAAACTGCTAAAGCTGGTGTGTATGATCATAGTTCCGAAAATAGTACCAAGGTCACGATGAGTCGTTATTATGATGAATCAAAAAACCATGAGATGTTACCAGTTGAAAGCAGAATGAACGAAAGCTGAATGATGATAGTTGATGATACAATGTTGATGAACTCCTCATTAAAAAAGGCTGGCTAAAATACGATGGAGTCACCCAGGAATCCTTAATGCTTAATTTCACGGTAAGTAAACAGAGGGAAGGTTATGCTATAGTATTCCTACTACAGCCCGGAAAATATAGAGGTGTTAGTATTGTATCCGGGACCAAGATGATGCACATACAGCTGATAAGCGGTTTTCTATTAAAAATTCATGTCGCACAGCATCATATGGTTATAAGGGTATTTAATCCCATTTATATATTATAATATCCATCTATGTATATTGTACAATGTTTAATGTTTTCTATGTATAAAAATAAATGAATAATAAATTAGTAAATAGCCAAAAGTTATTTTATCTACCTCTATATATTATCAACCTTTGCGGGTAATATAGAAAATGTAAGTGTGTTGTGGTTATGTATGTGTGTGTGGTGATTGGTGTGTGTGTGTTCGTGTGGTGTGTGTGTGTGCATGGGTATGTTAAAGTTTGTTATGTTTTATATTGATATATTTGTTGATTAATAATAATAATATTAATAAATAAGAATAATATAATAATAATTAATATATAAATAATCAATAATATATAATAATAATTTAATAATATACATAATAATAAAAAATACTATTAATAAAACATATGTTAAGTAAGGACAAAGTAATAAATCTCGTTACCCTTCTCATGTGTCAAAAGATATTGTGAACAAAGTAATAAATCTCATTTACCCTTCTCATGTGTCAAAAGATATTAGGATTAATGGGTCATTCCTCGAATTTCATTGTCTGACCGTGATGGATTAGCAAATACAGTTCTCTGATTGGTTACCCTTGGAGCCTAACAAGATTACGTAATGTTTAGGTGTCGGGAAGAGAGCATTTACCAGCACATGTTTTAGTTGTGGACCTGCAGGCTAAGTGACCGCACGCGTTATTGGTGTTGTTAGATCTAATTAGGAATAATAATAAATAATAATAATCAATAATATAATAATAATAATAAATAATACTTATTTTTTTGATACTAATACTAATAATAAGTCATAAACTTATTTTTTATTTTTGCACAAAAGTGTTCAGGAGAGATTGAGATTGCTATGCCTACTTCTGTGTTGGTAAGTTGAAACTTCTAATATTATAAGATATACCATTAAGAAATTAATGAAACAAATGAGATATGTCAGTAACACGAGGCGAATGAAACTCAAGAAAAAGAATTGTTTTATTCAATTGTTATGTACAATTTTCCTCCATATTTCAGATATATGTTTGAAAAAGTGTTGTATATTTTCATTTAACTTGAACGTATAAAATATAAAACAACAACAACAACAACAACAACAACAACAACAACAACAACAACAACAACAACAACAACAACATACAACAACATCAACAACTGCAACAAATGCAACAAACGCTACATTTCAACAACAACGACAGCAAAGAATTTATTTTTGTTTTATGTTATACAAAATTCTTATAAATGTACTTGAATCAATAGATCAATCAATTAGGATCACGAATGGGTAGAGGGGGATGGTGTTGGATTTAACTGATTTATGATTTACGCTTAGGGTATGATAAAAATGCAATATTTTTTTTAAGTTTTATAACATAAAAAGAATAATTTTTTTTAGTAAAAACAAAATGTTTAAAGAAAACAAAACAAAATAAATAAAAGTTTTTAGTAAAAACAAAATGTTTAAAGAAAAGAAAACAAAAATAAATAAAAGTTTTTGTGTTATGTTATAACAAAATATGACTTGAATCACCTCAGAATCATTAGATCATAGCATCAATAGATCAAATCAGATCATGGCATGGGTAGCGAGGGGGTGACGGAGGGCAGTTGATTTTACTGATTTTACTGATTTTTTGTTATGTTAAAACAACAATTTTAATAAAAATTGACTTTGAATCAACTAGATCAATAGATCAATAAGATCACGAAATGGGGTAGGAGGATAGAACGTGGGTGGTTTGATTTACTAGATTTACTGATTACTGCTTTAATGTTTCACTGATTTACTGATTTATGCTTTAGGTATGTAAAAATGCAAAATTGTTAGTTATAACATAAAAAGAATAATTTTGTAGTAAAAACAAAAATGGTTAAAGAAACAAACAAAAATAAATAAAAGTTTTGTGTTATGTTATACAAATATGACTTGAATCAATAGATCAATAGATCAATAGATCAATAGATCAATAGATCAATAGCTCACGAATGGGTATGAGGGTATGGAGGACAGTTTGATTTACTGATTTACTGATTTACTGCTTTAGGGTATGTAAAAATGCAAATTTTTTTTAAAAGTTATAAACATAAAAAGAATAAATTTTTTAGTAAAAACAAAATGTTTAAAGAAAAGAAAACAAAAATAAATAAAAGTTTTTGTGTTATGTTATACAAAATATGACTTGAATCAATAGATCAATAGATCAATAGATCATAGATGGGTAGGGTGGTTGGTAGTTTGATTAACTGATTTACTGATTTACTGCTTTAGGGTATGTAAAAGGCAAAAAAATTTAAGTTATAAACATGAAAAGCTTAAAATTTTAGTAAAAACAAAATGTTTTAAACAAATAAAATTTAAAAAGTAATTAAAAAAATTAAAATTGAAAGCAAAAAATGAAAAACATAATGAATGAAACTTATATAAAACTTATATAAAATGAAACTTATAAAATTAAAAAATAGCAAGCAATATAATTTTAGTTGACGATTATAAAAAGAAAACGAGATTTTGAAAATAGAAATGTCAGTCTGAGGCTAAACGAATGTTTACTTCAGCACCGTACCGGCTCCAGCACCGGTGCCGGTACCAACTCTGTCTCCTTCTCAGTCTCCTTCCTCCTTCTTCCTTCTTCCTTTCTCTTTCTTCTCTTATGCACTCCGTGCATTTCTACTTCTTTTATTTTAGTTGGGTACCCTCCTCCGGGGGGTTCCAAACACCATTCATTCATATTCCTCATTCCTCCTTCATCCTCCTTCCTCATCTTCCTCTTATGCACTTCCGTGCATTTCTTCTTCTTCTTTTATTTCAGTTAGGGACCCACCCTCCGGAGGTTCCAAACACCATTCATTCTTATTCCTCATTCCTCCTTCTTCCTCCTTCCTCCACTCTTCTATTACATTATACAAATTTTCACCTTTCTAAAAAATTTCCGATTTGGAACTCACCGTCACACGTTGGGCGTAGCGGCGCGAAGCGGTGCCGGTTGCGGGTGCGGGTGCGGGTGCGGTGATATTGCTGGTGCCGAGGCAGGTGATGACGCATACGGCGCGGGGACATGCACGGCTAAAAATAATAATCGTTAATTAAACATTTACTATTTATTATTATTTTATTTATTTTTTTTTATTTTAATTTTAATTTTAATTTTTATATTATTTATTATTATTTATTATTTATTTATTATTTATTTATTATTTATTTTTATTGTTTCGAAAAAACCTTCGGTTTTTTTCGTTCGGGGAGGGGGGCTGGAGGGAGAAGGCGACCCCAGATTCCAACGCTATTCAATAATTCTCACTTACAGTCAAAACCACGTACTGGTACTACAACGATTAATCGACTGAATAAATCTTACAGTCAAAACCGTACTGGTACTACAACGATTAATCGACTGAAATAAATCGATTGGAACCATCAAAAATGATCTACCGATCATTTAAAACATTCTCAGGAACCAAAAAAGCCCTTTTCTGGAGGGCTCGCCCCTTTTGAGGAGGACTTAAACCTCCGAAACACGGTCTTACCAGACCTTAAATTCGGGTCTCACCGACCTTAAAACCCTCCCTTGACACGTCAAGCTTGAAACAATGTTGCCAATGTTGCTGTTGCAACATCGTGTGCAACTTCTTGGTTTTCATTTTGCGCGGTTAGTTGTCACCCCTACTACTAAAGTAACCTCAGCTCTGAACCCTGTGGGACACCCCTCTTCACTATTTCCCATGATGACTTATTGCCATTTAGTTGAACACACTGTTTTCTATTCCACAACAACTCTTTAATCCAACCATGTACCACTCCACCTATACCACATTGAAGTAACTTCTTCATCAGCCTTATGTGGGGAATCTTATCAAAAGTTATATATATATATATATATATATTATATATATATATATATATAATATAATATATATATATATATATATATATATATAATATACTATATATATATATATATATATATATATTAGGAGAGAGAGAGAAGAGAGAGAGAGAGAGTGGCCGAAGTAGTTTTTTTTAAATTAGAATAATTGGGAAACGAAGAATAAAAATTAAAAAAAAACAGCAAAAAATCAAATTCTTATTAAAGTTTCATTAATAATAATAATAATTAATAATAAGTATAATAATATAATAATAATAATAATATAATAATAATAATAATATAATAATAATTTAATAATAAATATATAATCAATAATAATATAAATAATAATAATAATTATAATTATAATAATAATAATTAATAATAATAATTAATAATAATAATAATAATACATATAATAATAATATAATAAATTAATTAATAATAATAATAATAATAATATAATAATAATAATAATAATTTGGTTACTTTTCAAGTACTTTTCCCATTAAAATACATTTTCTTTCAAAGAAAACGAAGTTTTGTCATTTTTTTTAAATGTTTAAGCTTGTTTCATAATATTTCGTACTTTTAAAGTAATTATATTCAGCTTAAGTAAGGAACGTTAATTGACTTATTTTTTGTAAACGAGTAAATTTATTAATTGTATTCATGTCTCTAATAATAAATATTTGGTGATTTATAATTTCTTTATTAATTCATTATATTCTGAAATCCGAAGTTTGAACGAAATTTTAAGTCTTATGCTTTAATATGAGAGAAACAGATTGTTTCAAATAGGGCTTCGCGACACATTTATTAGATGAGCTGGGATTTTGTTATATCACTATAAATATATATATTATATATATATATATATATTATTATAATATAATATATTATATTATATATATAATATATATATAATTATATATATTATTATATATTAATCTATTTAATAATATATATATATTATTATAATATATAATATATATTGTTATTTTTCCTTTATATATATAGATATATATAATAACATACTATATATATATATATATATATTATATTATAATATATATATATATATATATATATATTATATTAATATATATTATATATATATAATATATATATATATATATTATATATATATATATTATATTATATATATTATATATATTATATATATTATATATATATATATAATATAATATATTATATTATTATATTAGGTTTTATTTTTCCATATATATATATATAATATATATATATATATATATATATATTATATATATATAATATATATATATTATATATATATAATATTTACCTCCCTTCGAGGTGGGCGTAGATGTTACCCAGTCCCAATACGAATTTGAAAGTCTTATAACCTGATTGCCAAGAATCGGGAGGTCGGAGTCTTAGAAAGCTTGGGATCTGAGCCAGAGCTGCGCTGGTCCAGAATCAAATTTTTTTTAGAGTTGTCTAAATTGTTGTTTACGTCAAACGATGTGTAATTAAAGGGTGATGAGTCAAATACAGTGGTCCCAGCCTCTTCGAGGTATTAATAAGCCTCAATTGAGTTATGGGCCATTGATCAACTGACGAATTAATAACTATATATTATATAATATACCTATATTATATATCATATTATATATTTATTATTATACTAATATTATTATATATAATATATTATATATATATATATTATATAATAGATATATATACATATTAATATTATAATATTTATATATTATATATATTTATATATATATATTTTATATATATATATTATATATACTACTATATATAATTATACTATATATATTTATTATATATATTATATATATATAAATATATATATATATAATATATACACATTGTAAGGTATGCATCTGTTGTTTGAGTTCGTTATACTTTCACGCTGACTATTTATCATATTTATCACAGAGGTAGTATTTAGAAAAAGTAGTAGTTTTGTTCTAGTTCACCATAGTCAACCTTATTGAATTTTATTCCATCATTATTATTATATTATTTAACGAGTCAACTTGAGGGGTTCAACGCGAGCATCGAAAAACCCAGAGCAAACCGACCCGTGCGGCCGCAGCGCCAGTATTGGCTTCGCAATGGCGTACAATAAACACGCATTGAATTTTAGTTGTGGCGCTATTTATATAACAAAAATGCTTGTATTCCCGTTTACTCGCTTTGGCGTATGCTTTTATAAATAAAAAAAAATGTTTTCCTTTAACTGACTTTAATAATTTGTATACTCCATTTTCTTTTCAAGCAGAACATTTTTATTCTTTTAAATTTCTTTTCCTCACTCTCTTTCTGGCACTCTTGAACGTTTATACTTTAAGATAAATAAATTATATTTTATTTTATTTGTAAACATTTATATTTTCATATATTTTATTTAAATCACGTTTTCTTTTTGCATACGCTAACTTAATAAATAAAATATTTTCTTTCAATCTGTAACAATTATATTTTCTTTTCATTCTCAAAAAAATATTTATTATTAAATGCAAATATGTAATTTTAATGTTCCCTTGATGCCATAAGGCAGTAACGTTAAATTCACCCAACCAACCCTTCTTACCTACTCCGTGCTTTACAGCTTATAATGTCATATTTGGACCTTCATTTTTGTATTATAAACTCTCAGATGATATATATTAAATATATTATATTGGATATATTATATATATATATATAATATATATATATATATATAATTTACATATATATAATATATATATATATTATATTATATATTATTATATATATATATACCAAGTATATATAGTAAAGAGGGAAATAAAATTTTTATTGTTTATTTCTTATTTTATTTAATTTAAAGCAATAAAGCAGTAACGCAAACCACCCCAGGCCGTGCTTTACTGTTTACTCATATTTGAACTTTTCATTTTTGTATATATAAACGTGCAGATGACATAGAATAAGTACTTGCGTATTAGTGACGGGAAAAATGTATAATTAAAAAGAGGACATTTGAAAACCAAATTTTCATTTTTAAAAAACATTATTTAACATGTAGCACTAATTACTATAACCTGACATAAAAATTTTTAACCAAATATATTTACAACAAGTTTATTAAAAGAAACATTGATGGAGCCTGAGCTGTGCTGAAGCAGAAAGAAACTTGCTTTTGAACTGTATAAAAACCAGGGATGGCAATTTTGGTGATTTTTTTGATTTTTTTAAAAAATCAATTTGTGATCTTTATTGATTTTTTTTGTATTTTTGTTATTTTTGGATTCGTTAACGCACGCGAAATATAATTTGGCAAGTTAAAATATATACGCGGTGTTACGAATTCTAAAAAAATAGAAAAAAATCAAAAAAATCAAAAAAATCAAATTTGATTTTTAAAAAAAAATCAAAAAATCACCAAAATTGCCATCCCTGAATTTAAAAACCTTATGTGATGAAAGTAATGCAGTCCGATACATGGGTGCACCCATCTACGAGATGTTATAGTCTCAAAAGTGGGTGTAGGTTATGTCAATTAACACAGGAAAATTAATCTATAATATGAATACACAATAAGTGTGTGTATGCGTTGAGTACATGTATTGGCACTCTCTACGTGAGACTATTTATTGATAATTATCATAGTGTATGTAGAGTAGTAGCTCAGTAAGTAGATCAGTAGTAGTAGTAGTAAGTAGTTTTGTCCACTCCATAGTGAAAATATTTCCATTGATTATTAAAAATTTAAACTTACATTTCATTTAATTATGACTTTAATATATTGATCATGACTTTAATCGATTTATCTTGTACAATATTTTGCCAGCTTATCATTAATATCTTTTAACTTCATAATTTTGTAATTTTTAAATTCAGACATACATAAGAATAACTTTATATTTAAATAATACTGTTCCATTTAAACTACAATGTTATTTGCTGTACTACATATATTTCCTCTCGGGCTGTACATTTCCACTCAATAATATTTGCTTGCATTGTTTAATTATATATGTTTATTTTGGAGACTGAAATTCAGTAGTACAATATTAAACTTTATTATATATCTTTCTTTTACAATCTACGTACATATTATATATCTTCAACACTAATTATGTCTCTTATTAAGCATTAGCGACTCCAAAAAAATTAATTTTTTATCATTAATGCTTCTAAACCTCTAGTATATACCTAACATAACCAGTACACATGTATCCACGGAAAACACAACAAACAAACAGCCCATATTTGGTTTTACAAAAATTCTGTTGTATTCATATACCTGCTTTCGTATTACGTAGTATACTGTTTTTTTTTAGGCGTTAACAATTTATTTTTCTTTCAAGATGAAATATTTACTTGCATTTCCTTTCCAAAACTATAACTTTAATAATTATATATTTTTCTTTTACGTTAACTAAAAAAAATAGATATTTATGCTTTAACTCCTATTAAAAATTTAAAAGAAATTATTAAAATGTTTATCTGGTTTAAATTTTATGAAATTTAAAGTTTTTGTAATTTTGTTTATTTTTCATAAAAAAATGTTTTTATAACTAAAACAAAATTAGGGCGAACAACGCAATTGATAAAGCAAATCACCCACCACTTTCCACCCCACGGTAATCCATTGATTTGACTGCCGTCATGTCAATATGTAGCTAGTTATTTACGGACACTCGCCCACATTAATACTAATTCAGCACCACATGTTCAGTTTTCATCCAAAGATATAGCTTAATATTAATCTCAGATGCTTGTTCAAGCTGACTACCATCCAGCAATGATTTCACAGTTCCGTCAGGAGTTAAATGGTGGTGTGAGGTTCTACAACCACAAAAAACGATTTTCCAAACCGTGCCGGACAGCTTGGATATAATTCATGGGTACCCAAGTAAGAGTGAAGGGTCAAAATTGCCGTTAAATTGTAAGAGGTGGGACCGTACCCACCTTTACACCTTTCAGTTAGCGTAAAAAGTTGCTGTTAAAACAGGGATGTAAGGAAGGTACGCGACCTAACCGCACTAAAGAACGGTTATAGAGTAAACCAAGGATTATTAAAGTATCGAATCTCCTTTTTAATAAAAAAAAAACGATGTTAGAGACATATTTGGAATAAAATTAATGGGTGAGTGCACCTTTGCGAGTAATAATTTCACCTTTAAAATAAACAAAAAGTTCAAATTTTTGTAATGGTCCCTCCCTGCCATGGCATACGGAGGCGGTCCTATGTTTAAACCA
>JABUQX010068648.1:15000-17500 GCA_015478945.1 Trachelipus rathkii | reverse complement strand
TATTATTATTATTATATTTTTAGCATAATTAAATCATTTTATATTTTTATACGTTGCATTATTATTAGTGGTAAAACACAAATTCAACATTACAAGAAAATTAATCTATAAACTGTATTAAATAAATGCAATATAATATAAATTAATAGGCGCTAAGCTCAAAAAACCTTAATATATGGTCTTTTCTTCGTGTACTAAATCTTTTCCTTTTCGCGAACCATAAGTGCTTGAGAATTTAAAATATTTTCTTTCTGTTTCACAAAATATTAAGCTAGCACTACCTTCCTACAATATCAGTTCGGGCTGCGATATTTCGAAACAAAACCTATATATATATATAAAAAAAAATATAAAAAATAAATAAATAATATATATATGTAGATATATATATATATATATATATATATATATATATATATATATATATATATATATGCACCGCGAGCGCAACGAGCGAAGTGAGGAAATGCCCCCATGCGAGTGTAGCTCGCTTTTTAGGCAAGCCTGAAATCTCTCGTTCCATCCGAGCGGAGCGTAGCGTAGCGACGTTGCCTATTATTATTATTATTATTATTATTATTATTATTATTATTATTATTATTATTATTATTATTATTATTATTATTATTATTATTATTATTAGCTGATCAATAGGGACGATCAATTATTTTATTCTGATTATTATGATTTTCCACAATTTTATATCGGTATTTAAAATGATATTAGATTCTGAGTCGATTTTTATACTCCCATTAAACAAATATTAATTTCCTAAGTTCCAATTCTTTATATTTTTGAGTAAGATTTTTCAAACGGAGATAAATTAGTTCGGTGTATAAACAGAAAACTAAATCTACGAGTCTAAAAAAAGGGGTTGTTATAAGGCAAGTGTTGGAAGCTAAAAGCGAGTGTTTTTATTTTAAAATAAAGTTGCTAATATTAGCAAGATAAGACAGTAATAAGAGACAGGAGTAAGATAAAATGTCAATCTAATTTTCGTCAGCATCATACAATCTATCGTAGTTCCTACGTCTAGATTTGATAGTAGGAGAAATGAAACATTATTTCGAATTGTTTCTTGAAGTGACACAAACAGAGATTAAATACGACTGTGATAAGAACCGCAGGGGTTGAACTAGAAAGGTAAATAGAACCCTAGTCTAATGTCCACTTTTTAATAGTATAACAGTTGTTGAACCCACGAAAATATTGAAAGATTCTAATAAATCCAATAATACTTAGAGGCTTTGATATAACTAATAACACATTGGCAACATAAAATTATTCTAATTTCGAATAAAGAATAAGGCCTTTCCCTAAGCTGTTCTAAATCAGGAACAAGAGCAGGGAGCTAATATAAAAAATGCGGAGATTCTAGCTGAAATCTGGAAGTAATCGAAAAAAAAAACTCTAAATAAGCCAATTCGATCCAGGACCTTATATACAAATATATTCACTAATAATAATAAAAAAAACACACAAGAAGGAAAACACTTTTTCCTCTCTTTCAAATAATTTATTGAATTTTCTAAATTTTAATATATTCCTCTGTACATTTATGGAATATAATTTTTTTTAAAGTTTTTTTGTTTTTTTGTTTTTTTCAATAGTAAAATTTTTAAAAAATGCAAAAAATTATGTCAGTTGCATCCTTAAGTTTAAAATAATTCCTCTTTGAACTATGAACTGTCTGAACGTATGTAAAATAATTTTATTCAAAACTGATTTTTTATTAAAAAAATATTAAAATGAATAAAATTATATTTCACTTTCTTCCTAAATTTTAAAATAATTCTCTTAATTGCCCGTTCCTGAGCATATGTAATATAATTTTATTCTAAACAATTGTTCCTTAAAAATAAAACTGCTTCAAAAAATCCTCTTTTAACGATGCTCTTAGATCCGATTTTATTATTTTTAAACAGAAAATAAGCACAACACTCACCTGAGTAGGAAGCAAAGCTGTAAATCGTGTAAAGCGGCAATCTTGCCAAATGTTTTAGGATAACGAGGGATTGGTCTCTTTGATTTCCAGTTGATTTGCAATTATTTATCTAATTAACTTAGAATTATACTTTGAATTTTAACTAGAGGATTTTTAGGTTGACAGTCTTTTAATGGTAGATTGTATTTTTTTAAATCGCTTTCTGCATGCTTCCAATTTGTCCATTATGTTTGTATTGACTCTTCATCTTCATCTGAAACAAGTACCACAAAGGAGGTTCCTGAAACTGATGAACTATCTGACTCAAACACTTACGATTCAGATGCCCCTTTACACCATGTTTTTCAAAAAAATTTGCTGAAATTCTAATGTTTCATTTTCTCTGATGACTTACAAGTTTAGTTTTAACAAAGGACTTACGAGATTTGTTCCTGACAGCGACGAAATTATATAAAATTAATTTTAACTTCTTGCATTTTATATTAATAAACGAATATGATGACTTAAAATTTTTTAGTCAGCAAAATTTGGGGGTGGGGGTCATGGCCCCCCCCT
>JABUQX010068648.1:0-10000 GCA_015478945.1 Trachelipus rathkii | reverse complement strand
ACGAATTATAAACAAGAACGATGGATAGAGTAGGGGTTTCTCGGCCTACCGGGGACGACGGGGGGGACCGTCCCCCTCTGTCCCTCGTCGGCTCGAACCCCCTAAAAAAGGATATAAAAGAAAAATATGTTTCTGAATGCGTTTATCCATTTGGCAAGTAGTGCAAACGCGAAGTGATGTACGGATTCAAGGTCATTCACACCGAAGCTTCCTCGATCTAAAATTATAGTATATAAAAGGTGTATTAAGTAAACATTAAGGAATAAAATAATTTTAAGTTTAAATGGTGAGCCCGCGTTAGGAAAATCAAAGTATTTATTTTTTCCAATAGCTGTTATAATTTTTAGTTACATGCATGATGCTTTCTGGAGGCTGGCCTTATGTATATATCAGAGGCGACTCTACACTCGTGCTACTCGTTAGCAGCGCGATTCATATATAAAAGAAATGAACCGTCCTTAGCTGAAATTTTTACGGATTGTGGTAAAAATTCTCTTATTTTTTGGTGAAAATAGGGTCATCTGAAAAAATACATTACATTGTATAAATGAAAGATTATGTAAATTTAAACAAAAGTGTAAGCATCATCGCCATTGAATAACCCTATTTTTAATCAATTATAAATTTGTAACGGCTCATTTCCCTCTCAAAAATGTGAGAAACATACAATACATATTCTTAATTTATTTTTAAGTTGTTTTTCCACGGGCTAAAATATATTAATGTACTCGTTTAATTTAAGAAAAAATTAAAATAAACATTTGCTTTTTCTTAATGCACATTTCGGATAAAATAATTAATATATATTTTTAAATTCTAATATCTGAATTTGAAAGAAAAACTAAGATACCCATAAAAACCAATTATATGCTAAAAGAAGAACTGTAAGAATGGATAACTCAAATATTTTTATAAATAATTATTTGTTGGTATATATAAATAATATGTCAAATAATAATGGATTAATGAACTAGATGCTGAATAATAATGTACTTTTTCTTTTAGCTGGGTTTGATAATATAATTTAGCACCTTGCCTCTGTGGAATTCCTTTAAAGAAAACTTTGCCTCAAGGCCCCCGTGTCCTGCATTTTCGTAGCGAAAATGTTTATGATTTTCTGTTGTGTAAAGTTTGTAAATTTTTTTTTTAAAGATTTAATTGATTTATTTAATTTAATGTATGAATTAAAAAATAGGAGTAAATATAATATATCAGTGTTTCTAATATATATTCAAAGAAAATTAAAGGTTTATTTTTGTCCTCCTTCTCCATTTAAGAAAATTGCTAAGTTTACACAGAAAAGGTTATTATTAAAAGATTCAAAATTACAACTAAAATTATTAAAACAAAAAATATGGTAATTTGAGCATAACTCTATATATATAATATATATATATATATATATATATACTATATATATCTTTATACTATATATATATATATATATACTACTATATATACTATATATATATATATATATATATATTAAATAATTTTTTATTTTTTTTTAAAAAAATTGGATTTCGAGAGAGGAGGCTTTGTGGAAAAATCCTCAAAATGAACAGAAATCAGAATAAGGTTTCTTTTACAAATTTAGCATGACAACCAGTGTTTTGAAAGCATTATAATTGTAAACTTTCTTGGAGGCACAAATCAAAATTCCTCCAGTCAATGATCCTTATGAAAAAAAATAATGTTTCGCAAGAGAATAAATGATCTTAATGTAAATTAAGTTCTTGTATAACATTTTAAACATTATTTTAATAGTAATTAAATAGTAAATTGAATTATTTTATTACATTAGTTGCTTTTATTTTTTTAGAGGAGGCCCGGCCTCCTGTGCTTCCCCCGTCGCGCCTACGATACACTATATATATATATATATATATATATATATATATATATATATATATATATATATATATATATATATATATATATATATATATACTTAATATTATCTATATATATGCTGCTGCTATATATATAATATATAACATATATGTATAACATATATATATATTTATATATATATATATATATATATATATATAAATATCTTTCATATATATATATATATATATATATATATATATATATAGTTAATCACTCACCTAATTTCAGTTTCAGGTATTTTTCTTCAATTTTTGTTTTAGGTTATTTTAGATTAGGTTAGTTATGTAAGTTAACCTAACCTAACCTAACCTAACAACCCAACCTAACCTAACCTAACCTAACTTAACCTAACCTAACTTAACCTAACCTAACCTAACCTAACCTAACTTAACCTAACCTAACCTAATCTAAAACAAAAATTAAAGAAAAATACCTGAAACTGAAATTAAGTGAGTGATTATATATATATATATATATATATATATATATATATATATATATATATATATATATATATATATATTATATATATACTATATATATATATATATATATATATATATATATATATATATATAACTCTGCTATATATATATCAGCGTCTGTTATAGCCGTCATATGTATCTTAAAAACTATTAATACTACAAAGTAAAAACGGAATGGATTGGAATCCTGGTCCAAAGTAGGCCCTGAAACTGAAAAAAAAAAAAAAAAAAATATATATATATCTCAAAAACTACAATAGCTACAGCAAAAAAGGAATACATTTTGGAATCCTGGTAAAATTTAACAAAAGAAAATGTAAAGAAATTTAAAAAAAAAAAAATTATTGTTAATAATTATATTAATATGATTAAGAAGGCCTATTTAGAGACCTTTTGTTGTACTCGTTAAATAAATAGACTTTCTATTAAATTTTGCTTATACGGCACACTAGAGGCTCGAGCCGACAGGGGAACATAGGGGGACGTTCCCGCCTACCCGTAGAGGGCGGAGGAACCCCACGCGACCAAATACCAAGAGCGGGGGTTCGGGGCCTCACAGAGAGAGAATAGTCAGCCGTAATGGTTCCGGAAGGCCGAGACCCGACCACCATCGGTGCGGTATACCCGCTTAGGGTATTCTTTACAGTAAAAAAAAAAAAAAATTTAGAAAGGTCTATTTATTTTAACGATAAACCAATAGGGTCTCTAAATAGGCCTTCTAATCATAATACTATAATTATTAACAATATTTTTATTTTCTTATGTCTTCCACAAAGTTAAATATTCATTCACTTAACAGTATATGGTTTTTAGAATATAATTATTTTTTTCAGTTTTCAGGAGCTACTGGGCAAAGTTCCAGCAATATTCCGTTTGCGTAATAGTTTTAAGACATGACGTACCAACTGCTATCATATAGCAACAACAACATATATATATATATATATATATATATATATATATATATATAGCCACTGCCTATATCATATGCTATATATACTGCTATAGCAACCAATAATAACTTAATAGCAGAGAGAGAGAGAGAGAGAGAGTAATAAAATGTTTTTAAAGAATAACGAAGAATTATTCAATAATGACGGGTCAGCTTTTGGCGACGATCAGTTTGACGAATCAGTTTTTATCTATAGATATATTTCATATTAATTCGGTCTTCATAAATTAATTATTAATTTAAATGTTAAATAACTACAGGAATTATTCAATATTTTCCAAAATATATGATTTAATTAATAACACGTTAACACTTTAAATGCTATACATAAATATTTTCGGAAAATTGACAACAAACACGTTAACATTTCAAATCATGTACATTAACTGCGGCAATAGGGAGCGATATATCTATCGAAAGAGTCGATATGTAAATCGATATTCTTGTCTCCTCATAACTGAAAAGAACCAAAGATACAGTGTATATATATATATATATATAAAAAATATATATATATATATATATATATATATATATATATATATATATATATATATATATATATATATATATATCTATCAGGCCCGTACCAGGAATTAAATTTTCGGTTCCGGCCAGAAACAAAATTCGACCCTTCAGCTAGAACCGGAGAATTTCTAATGAACTTTCCTTTAACTATAAGAATGTAAAAAATAATTCTATATAACTTTCAATCTAAAGTAAAGTCTTATATATATATATATATATATATATATACACATAGAGAACATTTAATTTATTGCATGCATATATATATATATATATATATATATATACTACTCTTTCTATATATCTCTTCTATATAATAACTGGGTACGATAAAAATTTTATTCATTAATTGATTACAGATTTGATACAATAATAACCTCAGAATTGTTTTTAAAAGGCATGATTCGTAAAAAGGCTTTATTTTTAATAATGCTACGAATTATTTACGTCAAATATGCCTTTAAAAATCAAACTAGGCAGTTGACCGAAGGCGTTAATACAACGCCACTTCACAAACATATGGAAAATCATCACCAAAGAGAATATCTGGAAGTCAAAAATTTGGATAGTAAAGGGAGAATCATAACCACTGCAGAACACTGGACACCCAAAATAGCGAAAGATCAAATCCGTGAAACAAATTGAGTCTGAATTTATTTAAAAAAATTCGCCATAAATGACTTAAATCACCGATAATTCTTTGACAATATGAATTTTATTGCAATGAGTCACTAGGTTTTAACGTTACTGCAAATGCAGGATAGGGCATTGTTGCCATCTAAGCCATAATAACTCTTATTTCTAGTAAGAAAATATTTTTGTAGAGAGATGATGTTACCAACTCATACAGTAAATTGAGATCAGAAGTATTCGAGAAGTTATCTAAAGCTATCAGATATCATTTACTAGAGATATATGGATAGCTAAATATTCAAACAAGTCATTTATTTTTAACTACTCACTGGCACGACCAGTTGAAGAATAGATACATTCCACTTAAATAATATATATATATATATATATATATATATATATATATATATATATATATATATATATATATATATATATATATATATATATATAACATATCACTGCCTGTAACAACAGCTGCTGCTGCTATGCTGCTGTAACTAGCAACAGCAACCCAGCCTTAGCAGCCTTAACTTGCATATATAATATGCTACATCTGACATATAACATATATGATGACGATGACAACAACAACCAGCCTTAGCCAATATATAACCTTAATATATGTATAACATATATATAATATATATATATATATATATATATAATATATATATATATATGTAACAACAATATATATATATATATATATATATATATATATAACTGTATATAAAATAACTTAATATATATATATATATATATATATATATATAAATTACAAGACTTTAAAAACTTTCTATTAAAAAGGAAAATTTAACTTATGTGGATGAGTTAACGTTTCGAAACCTAATTTCCTGGTTTCCTCTTCGGAACTGAAAACTTTTTCTTTATTATTTTAACAAGGTAAAAACTAAAATACACGTGGGGAAAAGGCAAAATGACGTCACACTTCCTTCTTCTTCTCATCCAATTTTTATTTCAAAAATACATTTTTCCTTTATCTGCTATAAATCTTTTTGTGACAGGATCAAAGTTAAAAAAACCTTCTGACACATTAAAATTGTCTTCACTAGAAATGAAATAAGCTTCTATCATCTGATTCAAACCTTTTTCTTTTGATAAAAACACAAAAGCAGCCTCTTCCCAATTAATATCATGTTCTTTTTCGGACAAATGTTTAAATAATGCATTACTTACATTGCCTCTTCTAACTTCTCCCTTATGTTGCTCTTTTCTAATTTTTAGAGTTTTAAGAGTTTCTCCATAATAGGAATCACTGCACACAAGACAGGGTATTTTATATACCCCTCCTGCCAATTCACGCTTGGTAGTGTTATTATTAATCAAAAGTCGTGACACAGTTTCCGGGAAACTGAAAACCATATTAATATTAAATAGGTGATTAAACATAAATTTAAGCTCAAGAAGTTGTGGGGAAAAAGGTACAACTTTAGTATTTTCAAAATTAGCAGGGGAATTTTCTCTCAAACCAATAAAGTTTAGATAGGCATGCTTTTGCTTTTGTTTAATTAATAAAGGGGGATAAGTTTTAAATGGTTTTAAAAGTCTTGTAATTTTTATATATAGAGTTTGAGTGCTAATTTAAGAACTCTTTAAATGAAAAATTTGATATATATATATATATATATATATATATATATATATATATATATATATATATATATATATATATATATATATATATATATATATATATATATTTAATTTGGATTTTAAATTTAAATTTAAATGAGTATCTTATTATCCTATATTTTGAGATATTTGAGTAAACTTTATTTAAGATATGTGATACACTGTATGAATACTACACAAGGATACCATTATATTTTTTAAAAGATGGGCTATGGGCTATGTAAAATAAATCCCTTCAGCGAATTTTTTATTATTAAGTACATTAGTAATTCCGGTTCCGGCCGGAATTTTCTCCGGCCGGAACCGGAGCAGAAAATGTCAAATTCCGGCCCGGGTTGAGCGGACCAAGATTCCATTTTGCCTCTGTATATATATATACCATATATATAATATATGTATAATAACAACATAATAGCAGCCTTCATAGCACCAATAATATATATATATATATATACATATATATATATATAATATATAATAATATATATATGTAATAACTAACCAATATATATATATAATAATATAATAACAACAATAATATATTCTAACTATATATATATATATACATATATACCGTATATATATATTTATATATATGTATATATATATATGTAATAATATGTAATAATAATAATATATATAATAATATATATATATATAATAACATAACCATATATATATATATATATATGCCATATCTATGTATAGCAATAACCTTTGCTGCTGCTATATGCTATATACAGTGGCGGTTTCCCAAAGGGCAGGGCGACCTGGGTAATCGCCCTGGGCCCCGCGCATTATAAGAGCCTCGCGCGCATGCAAAGGCTAACAGATTTAACGCCGCATATCGCATGAGCTGAGCAATATATATATATATATATATATATATATATATATATATATATATATATAGTATGCAAATTCTGTTTGTGTATATATATATATATATATATGTACCGTAATCGGTACATAGTATAAATTTTATAATGTATATATATATATATATATATATATATATATATATATATATATATATATATATATATATATATATTACTTATACTTCTTCTTTATATATATGCTTAACATATAACCTTATATATATATATATAAATTTATAAAGGATATATGTAAGTGCAACCAGTACCGTATCTTAGGATCGAATCTCTGGTGCACTTCTGTAAGAAATCTTGTACAAAGAAAGTCCTGTATTCGAAATAATTGTTTCATTTTTTTTGTATATTATCAAGGTCACCAAGGTGACTCTGTCCCCCAACGGCTGTGCCGCTTGCAGGGAGGTCAGTTAGGGTAAAGAACCCAGAGAGCTAACATCTTCTTTTTATTTTTTTAAGTTTTCTTACGTTACCAGCAAGTTTTTAATGATGTTTTTTCTATGACGACGCAGCTTTACCTTCTGAGGTCTGTTTAAAGAAACATTTCCTTTTGAATTTAGGCATACTTTGGCTATACATTGTATAAATTTTTCATCTTCACAGATCAGTTTACGTTTTCAGAAGGTTTCAGGTTTTTAAATTTTCTCAAAAGAGGTAAATAATCTGCTACTAAAGCACTCATTATTTCAGGTATGTATACTGTCTCAACCTCGTTAGGTAAGATATTTGTACGCAGCAACACTCTATGCGTGTTCTTAAGGATGAAACTCACAGAGTAAATAACCGTGAGGTATGATTTAACTTCTTTATATACTTTTGGGAATAACACCGTTGGTAGGGAACATTGTTAGCCTAACATTGACCTGACTCATACCTTGCCCGAACAAGATTAAATTTCTGTGTGTTTAAAGGGCCGCATCCCTCATATACTTATTCTGATGAAAGATATTCTGCGTTATAAAAAATGATGATGTTTAAATGATAAAAGGAAGTAAACTGTCAACGTTTCTGCTATATATCCTCATTCAATTTACATGCATCAAAATCGTCAAAGGATTATAATTTTATGACCTGGTAAACATTGAAGAGCTTTTATATCATATAAACCTTCGTGAAATTGAATTATCTTTATAAGTGTCCAAACTTTTCTTGGTAAACACTGTAACACCATATGATTTTAACAGGCTTTTGTTCGAAGATCTCAACCTCTTTTAAAATATTTAATAGCAGAAAGGTTTTCCCGCAACCTGTAGGACCAGACACAAGACACGTAGCTGGAGCACGGAACATAAATTTACCAACGTCCATTCTAGATTGACACCTGAACACTAATGAATAAGAAAAGGTTTGCACTTATGTTATAAACGCTTTAAAATAAAAACTTGTTTTCTTTTCCCACTTTTTATCCAAAGAACTTATTTATACTATAGAAAATATGAATTGAATCAATAGATCAATAGATCAATAGATCATAGATGGATAGGAGGGTGGTGGAGAGGGCAGTTTGATTTACTGATTTACTGATTTAGGGTATGTAAAACATAACAATTTTAGTAAAAATATGACTTGAATCAATAGATCAATAGATCACGAATGGGTAGGAGGGTATGGAGGGCAGTTTGATTTACTGATTTACTGATTTAGGGTATGTAAAACAACAATAATTTTAATAAAAAATATGACTTGAATCAATAGATCAATAGATCAATAGATCACGGATGGACAGAAGGGTGGTTGGATGGTGGTTTGATTTACTGATTTACTGATTTACTGCTTTAGGGTATGTAAAACATAACAATTTTAGTAAAAATATGACTTGAATCAATAGATCAATAGATCATGGATGGGTAGGAGGGTGGTGGGGAGGGCAGTTTGATTTACTGATTTACTGATTTACTGCTTTAGGGTATGTAAAACAAAAAAAATTTACGTTATAAACAAAAAGGCTCACTCACAAAACTAAAAAACTGAACACGTTTGCGTTCTCGCGGTGGTTTCGCGCCGGATCGCCCTGTCGTTACATATTGCCGGTGCCTGGTTACCATTTCTTGAACGGCAACTTCAACTAGCTATTGAGAATATTTCACAATGGGGTAACTTCCATGCTTCCATTTCTCACCTCACCCACAAAAACCTCAGCGAAGGTACTTTTTAGGAAAAAGGGAATCGAAAAACTTGCTCCTTCCTCGCGAACCTAACCTTGTCCATGGTTCACCCATTACCTGTAACTTCACGAATTTCTAGATGACCTCTTGTAACATACGCCGCACATTAAACTCCTGACAAAAAACGACTTGTCATCGCGTGCTTGCCTATTACGTCATCTCGCTTCAAATTCTTGGGTGCTGATTGCAGGTTCCATTTACGTCTCTACATTACCCTAATCGATCAAGCTGGACTATAGCTGCGTAGTATATGGTTCAGGCCTCCCCAACTCTACCACACCCATTCAAAATGAGGCGATCCGTATCTCCTGGAGCCTTCCGATCGTCCTCCCGAGTGAGCCTTGAAGTTGAATCCGATGTGATGCCACTCTCTCTTCGAAGGGAATACATCATGTGCACAAGTTATCTTCGCTTTCAAACTCCAATAACGTCTGCTTTGACACCGATGCGGGAGATACCTCAGAATCCCCCTTTCTGACCATTTGCAAACAGTTTATAGCGTTTATTGCAATAGGTGCTGCCGTTCTCTTATAATGAATGGTATACACCATGGCTATTCCCTGCTCCCATCATCTGCCAGGTCCTGACCTCTCTCTCCAAATCTAGCCACCCCTCTTCCTTGTTAAAGGCATCATTATTATCTCATACCGCAGTTCACGGTGGATTTACTTAGTGTTTACTAATGGTTCTAAAACAGGGGGCAGTGAGGGTGCGTCTGCTGTCTTCCCTGACGCCTCTCCCATACCCTTCCCCCTCATGCTTTATTTTTACGGCAAGGTAATAGCTGATGAT
>JABUQX010068647.1:0-23941 GCA_015478945.1 Trachelipus rathkii | reverse complement strand
ACAGAAAAAGAGGAGAGATCAGCACGAAAGATTGCCCAGCATCCATCTACTGTCTTGGTCTAAATAAGGGGTGCTAAAATTGTCAGACACATTCAAATACTAGGCCTAACATATCTATTTATACGACAATCAACATTATACAAAAACACATATATATATCATCGCGCGCTCTGCATCTGGCAATAATTCGTCAATTTTTACAACTTAGGCCGACTCCAACGAGCGATGCCTGTAGCTCTGGGGTTCAAGAATCTACACATGGAGACCAAGAAGATGCAAATCAGGCAACACTACAGATTAACCAGTGAACGTTATTACAATCGAGACCGATTGTCACGGGTTAGTCAGATTGCCGAACTCAGGTCTATGTTTAAATCAATCCTGAACAATAGAAACGAAATCTTTGTTACATAAAATCTTCAAATAGTCACCTATAGTGTTTATTTTATAATATTGTATTGATTTCTATGATGGTTATACACAATCACCTTCAATCTATATCATACACAAAGAAAAATGAAAAAATATAAAAAACTGTACAAGAACTCAAAAAAAAATCAAAAAAATCATGAATTTTTTTTATAATGTGACAAGTAGAAAATCAATAATGACTTTAAGTCCAAATTATGATTTTTTTCTCCGTCGCCATCACCTGTTGAACAGGGATAAACCATAAATCACGAGTTGATCGTTGTTTCTAAACTATATCCGCATTCTGATAGGATTACCCTCGAAACGGACTATGTACCGCGTCTACACTTTTTTTATTTGGCGCCTTGACGTAAATGTGGCCCATAGTATATTTACCTTATAAAGGAAGCCCAGGATGTTTTTTTTTCTCTCTTTTTTTTTTTTGTTAGATTGCTGATTGCATGCTATATCATTACGAACACATTGCTGTACGATGCAGCGCATATGCTTATAGCGCTAGACAGCTAAGAAGTGGCGTTTTGAGTTAGGTGTCTCGAGGACGAGATTTAGAAAGAGTACGAAAATGGTCATTGCCGGTTGCTGTATCGAGTAGCGTAGTTCACGATAGTATGGTTGGGCCTTCTTCTCTCTCTCTATCTTCTGCTCGTTGTCTTCGCTGGATTCATGGCTCTCCCTCTCTCCTCTCTCTCTCTGCTCTCTCTCCTGTCGCCTCTCTCTCTCCTCGTCCCCTCTCCTCCCTCCGGTCCTCCAGCCCCTCTCCCTCGTCACTCCTCTGTTTTATTCCAGTCTCTCTGCTTCTCTCTGCTCCTCTCTCCACACCTCTCTCATAACTCCCTCCCTCCCTCGTCTCCTCTTCTCTCCCGCTCTCTCTCTCCCGCCCAAGGAATCGTCCTCTCGCCAGTAGCTTCTGTTCTCCCTGGGTACATACAGAAATCAGATCTTCTCAATCCACTCGGGGTCCTGATCAATCATCAAGTGCTTTCTTCTTTCAAGATCTAATGCCACAGGGATCGATCATATGGGCCTTCTTGTTGTTGTATCTTCCGAATGTTCTTCTCTCCCTGTATTCTCGTCATGTCCTCTTCTCTCCTCTCAATCTCTGGCAGCAACATTAAAAATATCTGCTAGTCGTCGCTCTGACTCTCCCCTGCCCACCCTTCACGCGTCTATAGTTCCCCCTATCATATACACACCCTCCTCATACTGTGGCTGTCTCTCTTCTGCACCTCCGACTCTTTTAAGCTAGCTGGGAGAAGCAGGTCCAGTATTGAGTATATGATCTTAATTTATCCTTTCTCGTATCTGCTCTATCACTTCCTATATTCACTTATGTTCACATATATATATTCTTATATCGCCGTGTGATTCCATGTAGTGAGATTCCAATTGATCTATATAAATAATATATTTTATAGTAGAACTTATTACAGTTATTTTCTATTTCAGTGGCCTGTTCACGCAAAATGAGAAGTTAATTTTAATGACATATTAAATCAATTTATATTGATCTTCACCTCAACCGTTATACTCGAGGGTGCCACTTTGCTAGACTTATTTATTATATATATAGTGTTGAATATTAATATATATATATATCTCATTAATCTGACTTCCCATAAAACACTCAACAACTGTTTTTCCACTATTTGTATAAAATTATCCCACCGGATGACAATTTCTAGGCTTTTCAGTTCATATGTCATCCAAAACTATTTTCTCCACTCTTCATACTTGTATCCAACAAACTTATAAATTTCTCTGTAAGGTAATTTAGATCCAAAAAAATAAAACACAATCCCAAGTTTTACACTTACTTTAAGGTTTAAATCTTTTTCTTACTTTTCAAGATGAGTCTTGTTTACCAACTTTTGTACCCTGCAAAAGTGCAAATAAGGACATTACGTGGACCAGAGTCTAGCAAGAGGTCTTCTCCACACACTCTCAAATGCACACCTCCTTGACTTCAACCCCTCAAAATTTTGGAGTTTCTTTAAGTATAAGTAAATTTAACTAAAACACCAAAAAAATTAGCCACCTCGCCTAAACTTGGGGTCAACACTATAAAAAGTCAGATATATTGTATAGCGCGAATTGCTCCTCCGCCCCAGTAAAAAGTAGTAAATCCCGGCAACTTCTGCACATTCCTATTTTCTTTAGTCCTTGCTCGCCCATATCGTCTGTCGTCTCTTGATGCCTTTAAGAACTTATAAAGTTCAAATTCCGCTGCTTCGTTTTCTCTCCTCACTCGCTCTCCGTCTCCCCTTGCCTCTTCTCTTCCGGCTGGGCAAACCGTCGAGACAGTTCAGAGCGCAAGATCTCATGCAAAGTAAGCGTCACTGCAGAATATGGCGGTGACCAGGCACACCGCGGTTTTGTTTTGTTTTTCCCGGTGTCGGCGGAGAAGACGAGAGCCCAGGCCAATGTTTGCACCATTTCTAATCGTTTGATATTCAGTAGCTCCCTGCGTGTCGCGTTCCTCGCTATATGGTCCTTCGCCGGAATCCTAAAATCTTCTTTCATTGCCTTTGCTTCATATCATTCATCCGGAGGCTGGTGAGTCAGGATAGGCGGGAATTGGCGGTGCTCGCTCCAGGAGCTGCTGGTAGTGGGAACTTACCGGCTGAGGCAAATGACCAGCGTCCTTGTGCTAGGCTTCTGCAGCGCAGCCGTGGTCCTCGCTTTTGCCCGCTCCTCTTGCAACTCTCTGCCAGCTTTGGTTCATAGTTGTTTTTAGCCTGGTCCGGACCGGCCTAACGAACGGGTTCTGGAAACTTTGTACACTTCTGTTTTTTAGCCATCTCTTCTCATGGTCAACGCATCTTTTGTCTCCACACCAGCCAGATTCTTTACCTGTCATTTCATGTCACCAAGGTGTAATTGCTTTCCTTTCGCTCGCTCACGTCCTGCCCCATCGCATGTTGATGACCTAGGGTTTCCGCTAGCCCACTTCCTTTCACAACACTTCCTATTTGTGTCATTGTTTCATCAGCCGTTGTTCATTCTGCCAGTAATTTTTTTTTTCGTTAGCTTTACGAACATGAATTGCAAGTCTGCTTTATCTTGATCTTGTCAGCGAGTCTACTTTTATTGTTACTCGCTCGAACTTGCTCGCTTTATAGCTTGTAGACTTTCTCCGCTTGTATGCTTATATCAGCTATTAACGAGCGCTATGATCTGGAATCCGATTGAACACACCTTGGTAGCGGGATCCCGACTGTTTTAACATCTGTCTACTATTCTTGCTATCCGGCCATACACTGATAAAGTAATGCTACTTATATGGGATCTTTGAATTCAACATTCCTCGGGTCCTATTATTCCCCTATATCTTCCGTATAATTACAATGTGAATCTGTTTTTTCTGATAAAAACCGGAATTCATTATCTTCAGATTTCTTCCTCAATGCAAAGTCTGATCAACGTTTGCCGCCCTCTGGTGTTTTCTTAATTCTTCGTCCAAACGGATCCCCAACATTCTTTCCGGCTTCATCTCTCCTTCTTCCACTCTTGCATTTTGAAGATGCATTCCATTTCAGATAGTATTGAATTGTTCCTCGCCCATTCACACATAATCTAATTCCACCATCCACGATGTCCCACCCTTTCTTCCAATCGTTTCCATGAACATCCTTTCTCTTCTTCTGGTGCGCCTGGTTGCGATGGGCATAATGACAATGATATCTCCTCCTTTTATCGTTCAGTGTAACTTTGATTACGTTCTTTCGTTCACAGCTTTCCCATCATTTCCCTTTCAAACTGTTATGATAGCATTGGGTCCCAATTTAGTACTCCTACCCCATGCTCCCTGTCCTCACTTGTTCCCTCCCTCCATCCTTTTATACATCAGCACAAAATCCCATACCCAGCCACCCCCAGCTCTCTTCCCTCCTCCTCTCCTTCCGTCACTCTCATCTCGCCTCTCATCTCACCCATCCCCCATCACATCTATCCTCCTTTCTTTCATCAATGTCCACTATTTCTTCCTCCCGCTTCCTCCTTCTTTTCCGCTGTAGGTAGCAAGTAGTTCAAAGTACCGTCGCCAAAAAGCCTTCAACCTTAAAACATTTGTATTAGTCCAAAAATTTGCTTATTCCAAAAACGTTTCCGTGGTCTATATCCAAAAGGTTTCGAGATCGTGATTCCGAGGGGCTGGTTCTTGAGTGTTACAGGGAAAGCATTCGTTGGTTTCGGGCAAGAGCGCGGCTTGCTAGGCCTAGTCCTGCCTAGCCAAAAGCTTCCGTTAGGTCGAAATCGGCAGGGTGGCAAGACATGGGACGGTGGGGTTTTGGTCTTTTGGAGGGAGCGCGACTCTCTTCTCTTACAGAAGGCGGAGATCAGGATATATAACACGATTATATTGATCAATAAGCATTTCATGTATCCTCAAAACAATTATGGTGGTCATGCCAATCATGAATCTTACCCATAATAAATAATAAATACATAATAGAATAAATAATGAATAAATAATGAATAATAATTAATAATAATAAATGAAAGGTTAATAATAATAATAATAATAATAATAATAATAATAATAATAATAATATGATCAGGGTTAGGAAGATTGAAATTAAATGATGATTTAATCAACTGATTTTTATGTGTTTTTTTTAATAAAAAAAAGAAACTTGATTTTTTTGATTTTTTTTAGACGCTTTTTTAAAATTGACGTGATGGTATTTAAGTAAATTAACTTCACGGTTTTCACGTTAAGTTTACATGCAAAATCATAAGAGAAATTGGAAAAAATATAAAATAATTTAAACTTGAAAAGTTTTTTTGAAATTATTGCCATAAACCCATAATTCGAATACACTAATTAACAATTTTTCCATATTTCGAATAACTTATTGACACTCTGTTCCATTTTCACTAAATTATTGACACACGGTAATTAACTCTCAATATGTGGTTGATCAATGGTATTACATGGTTGACTTGGGGGAAAGAGAATGCATATACCCTATAGTGTATACTCTATAATATATACTCTACGCATGGGCGTAGACAAGGGAGGGGAGGGGGGAAGGGTTGTTGCCCCAATAAAGTTTTGGAAGGAAAATGTTTGAGGAAATGGATAATATATTTATATAAGATAACTCATATCATTTAATTTATTTTTCTTGGAGTTCACCATAGTGGTTGGCCACAGGTAGTTGCTAAACGTGATTCATTTGGAACATTCAAAAAAGGGCTGGATTGGTATATGGGTAGTCTGGTATTATATATCAAATCATAACTAACCCTAATTTGCAGTTTTGTAGTTAGTCTTTGATTGGTGGGTATTTGACAATCATTTTGAGATATTGGTGACTAGGTTTTGCATGTTAGCTTAGATGACATATTTGTATAGAGTCTAGCTTAATACATTGCATGTTGTATTGATAATAATTATTTATATGATGAAAATTTAATCTAAGACAAACCATTCGAATGCAAATAACCAATTTAGCATGATTATTGATTTTTTGGACAGTCTTGGTCGACTCATATATGCCTTCTAACTGTATTTATTTTCTAATATTCTTATGCTTTAATTATAAAAGCAATTTGTCTTTTTTCTTCTTCAAAATTTCAATATATATATATAATATATAATATATATAATATATATATATATATTAATATATAGTATATATATATAATATATATATATATATAACTATAGGTATATATAGTATATATATATATATAGTATATGAGAGAGAGAAAACCAAAATGGGTGGATAGTAAGATTTAAAGCTGGAGAAAATTTTCATATAAATTTAATAAAAATCCCCCCATTCCGGATGAACAATTTTTTGGGAGCCATGGAACTGTGGTCACAACATCAAGGTCCTGTTGCCAATGTAAGAAATGCCATAAATTTTAAGTTAAGTATTACTTTACTGAAATTGAATAATATATAATTGAATAAATGAATAATAATAATAAAAAATAATAATAAGTAATTAATAATAATGAATAATAATAATAAGTAATAATAATAGTTTGCTCTTCAACTCAACTTTTTTTGATGTTATAATATATATATATATATATATATATATATTGATATATAATAGTATATTATTTTTATATAATATATAGTAATATATATAAAAACAAATATAGTATATATACTATATATATATATATATAGTATATAAGTATATATATATATAGTATTATATATATATATATATATATATATATATATAAGTCGTGCAGAAAACACCAAGCACAATGAAAAAAAATTGAAAAGGAATAATTTTAGCTAAAAAAGCTAATTAAAATTTAAATTTCACTTTCAAGTTTTCTAATAAAAAAATTTATTTTTCTGATGATGAATTAAAAAAAAAAAAAAAGTTGGAAAAGGAAATAATTTCTTTCTTTTAATAAAGCAAAAAAAAGAATAACTATTGTTAATAAAAAAACATTCCAGGAATTGATTTTGGTTAAGAAAAAAAAAAAGAGGCGGGATAATAATATATTAAGAAAAAAAAAAATTATAATAGTATATTATATATATAATATATTAAAGATTGATATATAATATATATATATATATATATAGATATCATTATATATTTTATTCAAAAAAATATATATATATATATATATATATAATATATAAATCGATTTGGTATAATATATATATATAATATATATATATATAGTGGTGGTGGAATGTTGTGGTGCAGCTAATACAGTAGCTACTAATTAACTAAACTAATATTTCGATAGGTTATCGGCGTTTCCGCAAACTTTGAAAACCCTTAGCAGAATAAATAGTATCCGCTAAAAGTAGTTCTGCTAACTTTAGATTTGCTAACCATTAAGATTTCGAGGATATATTAAAAACTCTAATAGTAAAAAAAACATTTATATGATAAAGAAGTACTGCAGAATCTCAAAATAGTTTTATGAAAGGTGGAAAAGGTAGATCTTGTCACCCAAATTTTTGCAATTTATGTTATATATATATTACTGAGTGAGTACACAATGAAGAGAAAACTGATGTTTTTTATTTGTATTTTAGTAAAACCTTTAATAAGGTGCCGCAGAGTTATCGCAGTGTAGTATATAGGTGGTGTTTTACAAGTGGTTAAAGAAGTGGCTGAAGTAAATGAGATAGTGTGTAGTATTAAATGGTTTTAGATAATTATGGGAACTGGCTAAGAGTGGGATTTCTCAGAGTTCTGCGTGATCCACTTCTATTTGTAAGATATAATATAAAAACCATTTGGGTGAAAGAATGGATTATTTAGTTTTAAAGATACTCGATCCTAAATTATATACACAAATAATTCTACGTTAAAGTAGTATATAATATATGACAAATATATAAATTATATATTATTTTACTGTGCAAAGATGTTTTCAAAACAACATAATACAAATATAGTCGACCTATGATACCTGATATAAATATTACTGTGAATTTAGTTATGATACGTTAACCTTATAAACCTAGAGTGTCCATTTACGATCCTGATTACTTCGATATGAGTATTGTATCACGCTTGATGGCAATATCACTAAGTTAGATATATATATTATATAGTGATATGTAAGATATTACTACGCGTTACCTTACTTAGAATGGCCATGTTTCCTTCATCTTATATATATTTTATGTGATGAACCTGATGCAAACATTACAAAACAAAGAACTTATTAAGTATATATTTTTCTACGTGTATTTTTTTTAATTTATATAACTTTTCCTTTTAAATGGTATTGCTAACAAAATGTATAGTATGTATACACTAATAACAAGGTAATTAATCAACTTTTGCCTCTTTCTTGATCTTTATAACGTCCTACCTATACTATATCAATAGGCCATTACGCGTAAACTCTCCCATTATTTTATATGATATTTTATCTTTTACTCATTCATTTGAGAACGACTCATCAATTTTATGAGTAACTCTTTTGTTCTTCCTTTCTCGAGATTAATGTTGTTTATTGTCTAAGCTATACTAGAATTAATAAACATAGATCTTCTAAATCCAGACGTTATGCCTTGCTACTACTTATAACTTCATCAAGTTCCTACTAAACTTCTTTACTTATTGTTTAGTATAGTTAATGCTTAATAACTTTCAGTATATCGTGTATGTTAACAAATGCATTAGATAGAGTTAGCATTAAAAAAACTTTGCTTGTACTCTATAATATTAAGGTCATAATGTGTTGACCCTTACTATCTGTTTACACTAGTCAGAATAAATAAATATTATCGGAATGAATTGTATGGCTGCCGTTCTGGGTAATAAAAATTTTCACTTGAAATCAATGCCAGCCTACCTCCTTACAAATATATACTCAGAATGGAGAGATTTATGAAGTTGTATTTATTTAAAATTAATACGCTACTAATTAGGTCGCTATAATTTTTTAATAAATAGTGCGCTAGGAAGGGTGAAAGCTCACTAGTGGACTGCCAAAATCTATAGTTTTATTTCCCACGATAACCAGTTTGGGCTGATCAGATCCAGCATAGTAACAAATTTCTACACCTATCCGTTTTGGTTTCCTACTCAAACTAAAGTGTCGTTTACTGTTAAAGCTGTCCCGGTCGAGGCATGTGCCGAAACTTTTTTTTGACTATTTCACTTATACTATTACCCATTCATCCTGTATAAATGAAGAAATAAGGAAAACAAATTGATGCAAATAATAATAGTTATATATTATATATATATATTATATATAATATATATATATATATATATATATATATATTAATTATATAATTATTTGATTAATATATATATATATATTAATATAATTATATATATATATATTATATATATTAATATATTATATATATATTATATATATTTATAGTATTATATATATATTATATAAGTATAATTAATTATATATATATTAATCTTATTTATATATAGTATTATGATAAGTTAATAATATATATGATATATATTATTTCGTGTATCTGTCTTTCAAATCTGGTTATAATATATTGATTATATTATTATTTTTTAAATTTTTACTCATTATATTTATTATTTATTTTACAAATAATAATTGATACCCCTTATTTTGATTGATCTGTTTTCTAATATATTATAATATCTCGTAAATAGAATCTTCTCAATACATTTTTTTTGGTAATATTCTTCTAATAATAATTTACACAAAAATATATTTCTTACAATATTTTTATAATATATATTATTCATTAACAATATATATATACGTAATATACCGAAATGACGTGAGAGCGTATGACGTCAGTTAATAAGGCGGATACTGTTATTATATTTATAAATTACTTAATTTCCTACCATAAACACTATTCCTGAACAGTAATAAATTTTTATAGTATAGTGTGACTCGTATACATCAAGAATACTCTATATAGATTCCATACTAATTATCAGAAGATATCAAATAATCGAATTTAATTTATTTTCTTGCTAATAATAATTAAGATTTCTACTATTTTGATATTATATTTTCTTATTTGTCTTATAGGTTCTTTATAAGTCACTCACATAATTCATACACTTCGGGACATTAGCATTTTAGACATTACAGCTACACACTACTACACACTCTATACACACACATAACACACATATCAACATCAATATATATAATCTAATACATAACACTATATATTATTATATATTATATATTATATATATTATATATATATTAATATATATATTATAGTTATATTATAATTAATAGTTATTAATAATATTCAATATATGTGTTTTTAGTTGATTTTAGACATAGCTACATAGCTTTAGATCTTAGCTGTAATTAACAATATTTATCTGAAAATGCTAGTGAGACAATTATTTTTTATTCTATATAATTAATCTATAATAAACAACTTAATATCACATATAAGAAAGTCATGGAAATAAAATATAAAGAATAAAATAAAAACATCATCTCAGGGTGCTTTTCTGATTATCCTATTACTCGATTCACATTTGGTCAGATCTGTATAAGAAATAAGTAAACTTTATTTTGTGTTCACGTTTATTGAAAACGGTTGAAAAAAAGGGATTTTTGTGACATGATACAGAAAATATGATGAGAATTGTGGTTCAGTGTGAAAGATAAAGATTTCTTTATCATTAAAATAACCATGGTAGAAAAAACTTATTTAAATAAATGTTGTTTTTTATAGTTCTATTATTTATATACGATCAAATAGTTTCTATATAGGGCTGTTCTAGTATATCCTTCATAGAATATTATTGTTTTGTGTTGAGGCGATATTTTAAGTGATCTTCTCCCTTTTGTATAGATTTGAAGTATTCATTACATGATTTATTGAGGTTAGCTTAATTTTATTTATCATATAAATGATATATAGCAGATGATACTCTCAATAATTATATAATTTCTCTTCTGGTCATTGTGTTTTAGTAATATTATTATTTTGTGACATAATGTACTGTAGTGTATTATTTATATCAATTAAATGTGATGTGGTAAATTGTGACTCATGAATTACGTTTATAACTAATTGTATATGAGATGTTTGTTATATGTCATTCTTATATTCCATATTTTTTAATTGTTTATATATATAATAATTGAATTTCATATATATAAAATAGTTTTATTAGGTTATTATCCTTATAGATATTTCTTCTTTCACGGCAGTATCTTGAATTGTAGTCTTGTGTAATATCACACCTCGTAAATTAATTAACTATGTGATATAGAACTCAGTATGAAAGTTAAGCGTTGTGTGTTTCGGTAGAAATAAATTGGTATTGGACATAATATATTTGAATTATACTGACGTAATTGTCCATCCTTGTTCTGTAATGTGATTAGATAATTCTAAAAAGTATATTTACCTTTTTGCTAAGTCTCTCTAGTATGGAGTGTGACTTATTGTGAATATACCGTGCTCTAGTTATAATTCCTTTATATTTAGGATAATTTGTGATAGAGAATATTTAGTAATGGTAAGATACATTCGTCCATTTGTGCATGTGTTTCGTATGCAAAGATTGCTCATCTCTATGAGCTATCCATTCTAGACCGAGTATTTTATTATGGCGTCTGCGAAATTAGATTTATTTCTTGGTAATCTCTAATATGCTTCTAACTTTTCTTATATCTCAACTAGGGTTATATTCGTGTAGCGCTATCGCGAAACGAAATATCAGATATATTTGTTTGTTTTCCAGTCAAGGTCCTCTGGACAGAATTATAGTCATAAGTATTCTTTCTTCCAACGCACTAAAGACATTGGAAGTATTTAGTAGAGAAACTATTCATGCCCAATAATCGTCCTTTCTTCATGATAGTTACCCTTCTCAAACCGACATTGGATTTTTTGATGTTTTTGTGAGAATTTAATGTCCTGGATTGAAGTTGATATTTCTATGTAACTACAGAAAATTATCATGAATCTTTTGAAGCCGCTTAACAAATTTCGTATTATTAAATAATACTCCAGATTAGTTACTTATTTTTGAATACTTAGTAGTTTGTTGTTTTGATAGAAGATACACTGTGACTATACATATATATAACGATTTTACTTCTATATAATTTTATGAACTTATTTCATTCAAACTCTATTTAAGTGACAAATTTAATACATTATGAAAAGATTGGACATTATATAATTTATTAAATTTAAGACTGTGTCGGTTTGTATTCCTCGGGATTAATGCAAATGATTAGAAGCTGTTGAGTCGCAGGACATTATCTGTACTTTATCCAGACCAATTCATTTTGTACAAATTAGAGAAGATCACCAGAAAGTAGAGAAAGATTATGTTTATTGTAAATGTTCCGTCATTAATAAAATAATGACTTGTAGCTCATGATTATTGTACTAGATTGAATGACAGAATAGCTCAATACTAATTGTACCCGCCTTCTCTTGTCAATAGAGATCCAAGTGAGTGTAGTCTGAACTATTACATAAATAATTTGTCTTTGTAAAATAGTGAAGTAAGCATGTTGTAAAGTAAAGTTTAAAGGTGATTTTATTATAATTTTTAGGTATCAATAGCTATGAGTGTTATTAAGTTATGTTGTATTATATTTGTTACTATTTATACTATAATTGTTACGTTCCTAGCAAGCCTCTTTAGTAGTATAAATTCTAATAGTACCTTACTGGAATTTAATAAACACATCAATACACATGTATAGACTCAATCTCTAACCTACTTCTAAAACATATTAAAATAAAGTTTTCATTTTTGATATTTTTACCACTCGTAATGAATATGTTCGGTAGTTCTTTAATCGATGGGGAGGTTAAGAAATATGTTATTTCTACATAGAAATAATCCTTATAAGTTTTAAGTAAGCACAGCCATTTTAGAATAAGATTTCATGTACGGATATAAAACATACAAGTTTATTAATTACTTAGTGTAATAATTAATATAGGTTAATACTGTATGAATATTGGAGAGTTTTCTATCTCAGAGATTCCTCATTATACCTTGAGATTAATTGCTCATTAAAATCAAGAATTTTTTGAATAATGGTAAAATTTCTAGCTTTTTATAAATATTTAATCTATATATGGTGAGATAATTATAGTACTTTTACTCACTGCCAATAACAGTTTTTTTAATTGATTATGATATATATAATAAATTTCTGTCTGTGAGTTTTTAGAGATTATATATAACTAAAAGTTGCATAATAATATATAAGTATTTATATTATAGTATAAGTGATAATTAATTTTAGACATTCAAATTCAACCTTTATTTCTATATAATATACATCTCACTTCTAGAGAAACTAAGAAAGTCCTGGGAATCTCGGATCATTTATTTCAGTCTGAAATAATCTCTTATATTATTCTGAAGGTTATTCATCTTCTAATGCATAACATTAATACTCTTTCGTTAAGTGGTAAACTAATTGAATGTTCAAAATAAATCATTTTATAGCGAAATTATCAAATCCATCCACAAATTAAAAATATTCAACAAAGTATTATATTATACTCATGATGGAATGCTATAAAAGCCCATCCGCGTGAGGAAATTGCAGGCTTTGATTTATCTCACCTTATGGTGTCTACTTTATAATATTTAAGGAAAGTTGAAGTACATGCATATCATGAATATTATTCATAACTTTTAGTTTCAGTTTTGCTTATTGATTTAAATTTATTATATAATACTCGTACATTAGATTTTCATAACTAATTTATCTTGTATATATTTGATATTATGATATATATATGTGTTAATACTCGTTCCACATAAACTAACGATCGTAAAATAATAAGATAATGATTAATGTATTATGATTATTTATTAAGTAAACTTAGTAAAGTTTTATAGGTTTAACTTTTATATCTATCCTCTATTATATTTTATCAGTACACGTCCAATTTAGATCTCAAATTAGATTTTGTAATATTAAGTTATAGTTATATATCCCATCACTCTTGGTGTAGTAAAAGAGAATTGTTGCTTAATAATAATGTATTGTCAATACTCAATTACAATATACTTGAAATTTTATGCTATTATATATCAGATTATTTTACTACATACTTCATTTACAATTTTGTTTTAAGTGAATTAAGAGGAGCAGTTTCGTCATTAGAAGCAGTAAAGTTTTGTGAGGTCTTACATAAATTTGAAGTAAGTGACTTTCTGGATACTATAGATTAGATCATCTCAAATTTCATTTTACAATATAACATATTATTCTAGGAATCTACCTAATTATCACTAGTTATGTTTGCTGTTCCATATTTGTTTATAGTCTATTTATTTTATAAAAGGTATACTTTGAAAAATAATGTTATGGTTTTTAGAAAATAATTAATGATATACCCGTCATTTGATGTGTATCTGGGATTTCATTTTATAATGATATTATGTTAAAATACTATAAATGACTCGTTGAGTAGTATGGTTATTATTTATTTTGATTAATAAAGTTATTGCTTAAATATTATCTTTCTTTCTATTTGGAATGCAAACTCTATAACCTATTTAAAATTTTAAGATATAAAGCGTGAATGAGTAACGAACCAATTAATACTAAGTATGAAGAGGATGCCGAGTCTTTTTCGTTGATAATCTTATAAATCCTGAACAGATATTTAAAACTTCTTTCAAGAAAAGGAACAGATAGTTAAATGTAGTTAGTTGCTCTGCATTTTAAGTCATACTATCTACTAATTCATCATCAATTTCATATACTTATTATTGAGACATACTTAGTAGGTGAGTGATGTATTAGTTTACCACAGAGATGCTTCTTCTATCATTTGAACCTTTCATGTTGCTTTAATGTATTGCCTGGAAATCGAAATCATTGCTTCTCATTGAGGCTTTCGTTCCTTTCAAATATTTGTGTGTAGTTAGGTCGATTGTAGCATAATTTTTCCATTCTTCCGCCTCATTCTCTTATTATTATTAAAATTTTTGTAGATTTTTTTCTTAACTTTACTTATTATTAAATTTAGTATTGAAAGATTTGTGTGTGTTTGTGATTTTTAATAATTTGAAGATGATATTAATAACACGTTTCAGTTCTTTTGGGTAAAGTGGGTTATTTTGATTATATTTATTGTAATTTTATAAATATAGTTAATTATAATGTTAGATTGATTAATTAATTATTTAACTAAAATATTAGTGATGTGTTTAAATAATTAATTTTTAAATAGCTCTTATAAATACATATAATGTAAATGTAAATAATGGTGTAATTTAATGCAGTAGTTACATATGAACATAATTAATTTAAAGTTTGAGATTAGACTCTATAGATTAGTTATGGTATTATCATCCTGAAGATTAAGTATATTTTTACACGTTATTATTGCAATTTATTAATTTTTATGTAATTATTCCGTAATTGAATAATCGGATAACACTACGTATTTCTAATAATAGAAATAAAACGTCTTAGAAAATTAATCTACATAAACTTAAATTAGTAATGACAACATTTAAAACTCTAATATATTACCTCTTTAAAAATAATATAAACAATAAATAAAGTATATTAATTTAAATATGTTTCAAAATAAATAAAGTATAATATAAAAATTACACTGTAATCTAGAATAAGAATACATACTACATTCTATTTCCATATTTATTACACCAACTCTTAACCTTTCTCTTTTCATAAAATTCTTATGTCAATAAAGTATACGTCATAAATACTGATCACAACTAAATACAATTCCTCATCATGACCATAAATAATTTTATTTCCAGCATAAACTAGTAGATTTAACCCAGGAAATCTTTTCAAAATGGACTTGGAACTTTCAATAAAACTTATTAAGATATATTTTCTTGATTGATATTTCTAATTTTAATAATAATAAATAATAATAATAATTTAATAATAATAATAATAATTTAAAATAAGTTATATATTTTAATAATAATTAATAATAATAATAAAATTTTAAAAACAAAATATAATTATAATATAACCTCTCCACATTAATAGAAAACTTCGAACAATTATCATTCGAAATATCAGAAAAAATATCTAGAAAATATATTTTTAATCCAATAAACTATTTAGATAATAAGTGGTGAAGTTATACTCTCGACATTGTGTCGTTAATATTCACATAATAATTAATACATAAATGGTTACACTGTAATGATTATACTATAGATATGACTAAGCATCGAGATAACAGAATAATAATTAATATAAATTGAATAATAATTAGAACAATAATATAATCCAACATTACAAATACTTAAGTTCTTGTATAGACTATACCGCTATAATATAAATAAAAAAATTTATATAAATCCTATATAACTTTATTAACAAATCAATGCTTTACTATCACCTTTCATAGAATACAAATTATATATTTATAAATAGCAAGGATTTATCTATGTAATCTGCTCATATAGAATAAAAGTTCAAATTAATATACTAAATTCTAATCCAATTAAATATCAGATCAAAATCATTATATTTATTGGAAATAATAGAAATAATATATAGTAAATAAACATAATATAATATCTATATAAATATATTACTACCTAAATATTACTAAATAATAGCAAATGAATCTGTAAAAAGACTCGATATGTCAGATTGTACATTTTTGAATTATGATCCAGAGGCATTACAAACATCACGATACAGTCTTAAATTTATTAAATAAATCTAATCATAATGTATAATAAATTTATATATAATGGTGAAAATATAAAGCAATTAATATAATAAAAAATAATAAATAACTTTTTTTATGAATTAGTAATATATTAATATCATGAGTAAATATTGATATAAAACCTTTAATTAGATATTAATAATAATATATGAAAAACTGATGAGATAGTAAATCACAATAATTAATAATCTAAGACTATCCATTGGATTACGCCAGGTCTAATACTAATATTCCATAAGGTTAAAAATAATATTTAACAATTGAATTCCATCAAAAATAATGCACTCGTCATAATATTGTGAAGCAACCTGTTCTTAAGTGACTTACAAACATTGTGACAGCACTCGAATTAAACCTTGCGATTTTAAATGAACATAAAAACTATTAATAATAAAACTAACAATAAATTAAGATTATAAAATAAATATCAACATTATATGTATCAATAATCAAATTATATTTAACGAAATTGTCACAGACTTTCTTATTCTGCAAACCAGAAGAGTCTCTAACATCAAATATATATATAATATATCATATAAATATTTAGTTTAACAAATATAAAAAATGACTCCGATATTCCACAAATATACCTCACATAGAAGCAAAAGATTTATCAATAGAATTAATTTAAATACTATCAGTTAACATAATATTTCTCTACTCAATTATCAAGATAATTAAACAAGAAATTCAATAATAATATAAAATTAAATTAAATATGTTTTAAAATATTATATAATAATGAATAAAATAATCATTAAAAATTATATCAATCAGTTTAAAAAATTGTTATCGGAATTAAATAATACAGTAAAATAATATAAATAAGAAATGAACAATAAAGAATTTTGAAAACAAAAAAATTACATAGGAGAAATCAATAACTTTAAAACTCAAGTTGGCATCAACAAGTATAAAATAATTAGAGTCTAGAACTTAATCGTATTAAAAACAAACATAATTCATAATTATAGATATAATCAATAGCTAAAAATATTATATTCTAATTAACACTATTTGAATTATTATAATAATATCAAAGTTCATTGATACATAAATTATATTACATTAAAATCATCAATAGAAAGTGGAAATTAATTAGGTCGTTGATTATAAAAACAGCCCCAAAGTTTTTTAATAATTGATATTTGTTTTGGATTTTTAAGTACATTATAGTCAATTAATTTACTACTCTCAAACAAATATTTGAAAGTTGGAATCGAAAGCCTCTATTGAATGATCTCGATTTAAAACTCTTTAAAAAATCTATTAGACGTTCATCGTTGTAAAATGATATTTTTGAAAAACTTACCAAAATGTTGCCATGTAATTAATTGAAGATTGATTGAATATTGGAATGTTAGCTAAATTTTCGATTATTCTTTATTCACTCCAATTTTATTTTTGTACCTTTCAGTCTCACTTGGAATATGTTGTAATCGAGTATGTGGTATCTACGTAAATAGTCGTGGCATTCTCTTATTATTTCTAGTTTCTGTTGTATATTATTTTAATTTAAGTTGTTTATTGTAATTATATATATAAAATATTTTTTTTATCTTCATTTTGAATTATTATTACTCTCAAGGAAGACTTTTATCCTTTCAATTTAAAATAATATCCAATTACAATAATCATAAAAAATAATTCAAATATCAACATTTAAATATAGATATATTTAATTAATTTAGATAATATTATATAATTATATATATATTATATATATATTAATTAATTTATTATTATATTAAATATGTATTATTTTTATAAATTTATGCCCATTCATTACTTCACTAATTCATTTTCTTTAACATTTATTTATTGATTTATATAATTTGTTCAAATTATATTGTATATTGATACAGTGCAGTATTATTTATTAAATTATTATTATTATTTATGAATATCTGATAAAGCGTGTGACTTTATTAATTTATTATTTTTTAATTTTTTACTGTGAGATGTGGATCTTAGTGTGTTAGATTACATCAATAAATGGAAAGGTGCGATCGGAATATGAGATGAGAACTAAGAATATGAGGGGGGAGACTGAGGATTCCTGTGATAAATGAAGAAGCTGCTAATGTTATATAGGAACAGATTTTTTATTGTGCATAGAGTATTGACATCACTTAAATTCTTCTCGGCAATCTGCTGAGATTTTGTAATGATTGGTATAAATTTTTATTGCAAAGTAAGAAGGTAGTAGAGAGTAATATTAATGGATCGGTTGTTTTGGATATTCCATCATCGGTGGCTTGTGTGTTTCCATTGTTCTTCAATAGGTGATAAGTGTACATTAACTTTATATTTTTATCATACATAATGTTATATAAAAAATATGGTAAACTTTATTTTTGAAACATTTTTAAAACTATATTTATATTAGCATTTTTGATAATCTAGCGGTATTTGGTCGAGGCATCGGAGCAACAAAAATTTTATGCCAATCAGTTCTTTTGCTATTTTTGGGAGTAAATTACATTTTATATATTCACATTGGAATATAAACGAATATTAGAAGAGAAGTAGTATAAATGTAAATAAACGTAAGATTTGCCCAGGAACTGGAGTTAGTGCGAGAATATTCCCTTTAGGTCTATCGTCCGAGTCCATTAGTTGAAGAAAGTGAAATTATTCCCCCATATAATTCTTATTGATATGTGAGTAAACCAGGGGCGTGGATAAAACATATCCTATACATTTATCCTGTATCAGAAGGATATGTATTGTCAGATAGTATATCGTTTAGGAATGGATATTTTGAGATAGAGAGTGTTTGGTGGGCTGTCCCAACTGCGTGGCCCAGCATCCCAATGATAAATTAATAATAATGTTTTAGTTGGATGAATTTTTGGAACTTGGTTGATAAAGGATATCTGCGAGTAAATCCATGTATATTGATGTGACATAAGTTTAGGTTGAACTGAAATATATTATATAGGATAACATCATAACATACTTCTAGATAGGATGACCAGAGAATCTGATAATGAATTATAAGAATGATTTATCAACCCCCTCAGACCGAGTGGAAGTTGAAATCTGTTGAATGAATATTCGTGATAACCACTACATAGGTTAATATGACTAATATGAAAATATGTTTTTAATTAGTTACTATGATTTGGTGTTGCTAGATTAGTAGTAACTCAACCCTTCATCCTTTTGTGAATTTAATTTAGTTGCTACCTTACGAGCTCCAATACAATAATTAAATAGACTATATATTTCTATTGAATGATAAGTAGTGTTAATAATATAGGTATATTAAAACCCGTGAAACTCTATGTGTGGGTAGATTCTACTGCCCGTTACTGTATATATATATATCTTATCTTTTTATAAAGATATATTTCTCTTTATTGACCATCCTTAGTTAGATAAGTGATGTACGTGTCTATAGTAAATCATGAGTTTTACGATCATGTATTTCTAGTTAAAGTTAGTTTATTTTATATTCATTATTTGTATATTAATATGCTTGTTTGGAAACTGTATTTATATGATGAATATTCTAGAGCTTTAGCTCATATAACATTGTATTTGTGAACTTACTCTTATATATAATTCGATACTATTTATAATATTTAATGTGCTCATTTATTGTTGATTATGTTGTATTGATGATGTATTTATATCTTATAATAATTATATGTTATATTATTTTATTTTTTTAATTGATAGTTTTTAATATATACGTTATTATAAAAAAATGCGGCCTAAGATAGCTCCAGTTGTCTTGTACCTCCATCCTAGTACCTACCCTCAAATAAGAGCTATAACGTACATGAGTTATTAGGCCAATAATTATTGATCGTGTAAGGGTAGAAGATGTGTAATGTATTCCTCCTTGTGGGCATCTGAGTCTCTCCTCGAGTATCGGCTGATGGAGTTTAGAATGGAGTTTTCATATATTCCATTACCTATGTTTAAAGGGATCTGAAATATTTGGTATATATCTATTGCATAAATATTTTTCCGATATATATATATTGTTAAAACAATAAATAAAAAAATATAAAAAAATAATAATAATAATGATAATACTAGTACTATAAATATATACTATTATAATATATGCAAAAATAGCTATTATAATATATTATAAATAATGTGTTTTGTTAGGGGCGAAATTATATATTTATATTTAGAATATGAATACTATAATGTACCTTACATTTTCAGTGGTATATATTATAATAATACCTATTATGTAACATTCTTTTATTATCATCATTTTATTTTAGTGTGTGTGGATGTTATAATTAGTTATGTTACGTTATGAGAGGTCACAGCGATTTCTATTTTCCACTTTTATGTACTATCTTTTAAATTTAAAACTGAAAATGTTTTAGCGTATATTTGTTTCACCTGTGAAATTTAAACAAGATTTCTAATAATAAATGGTAACTATAATTCTGTGAAATAAAACTCTTATTAATTGTATCGGTCAATATAAAATGCACTATATATTTTAACTTGTACCCTTATCTGTCCACATCAGTTGAGGATATTCGTGTATTGATCCTCATGTGTGTATAATTATCATGCGTGGCTAGAGTACAACACATTTGCAAGCATGCTATTTCTGACACTATTATAATATGCTTTATATTTGGCGCTCTTAAACCAATATAGTTACCTTGTGAGTTACATCTATCACAAAAGAATTTTGTATCACGCCCAGCTCAATTATGTGAAAATAACTTTAGATAATTAAACACCTCTCAGAATATTTCAGTTGCATATTTAAATGAAGCCGATAAAGGCGACTTCTGAATTACCTTATATATATATATTAATAATAATACTTAATAACTGAGAATGTGAGCTATAGTTAATTCCTGTGAATATAGGATAAATTATTTTTTTCGTATTAGGTTCATATATGTAGATGTAATATATAAGTGATCAATCCTCCCCTATGTTAAAATATATTGTTATTCATGAGTAAATGGACCTGTTTATTATAATTAATAGAGGAAACTTTGAAAGCAAACCTTAAGAAAAAAGCCTCCATAACTGTAAGGTGTTGATTAGTTGTCAGCACAACGATTAAGTATAACACCCTACTCTATCTATTGCGACTCAGAGCCTCCTGCTCCTTGTCCTCCATGGATGCTCACGTATGCCTATGTGACATTATAGAATAATATAAAAAACATAATAAAATCATTAAATATTATTGTTAGAAAAATAATAAACACGAGAGAGAATTTATGAAAAAATCATAGTATATTATTACTTGTACTCCTTGTAGATACCTCGAAATATGCATATTTATTTGAAGATTATGTAACTGTACAAGTAGCCAGAATAGTAGATGTTATTTCATATATTTACAACCAATATGACACTAGTCTTAGTATCACTAAACCATCCCGGTAGACGAATGTATTATATAGAGAAGATAATCCCACTAAAAGCTGTTTTATATTATAAACATAATTATTATATATCATATATTAATAAATAAAATATAAAATACACATATTTTAAAATAGTACAAATTAAATAAGTAGTAACACTAATATCATATTTTGTATAAGTGACCGGTAATAGATCCTAGTTATTCTATTACTAGTATATATTACTTATTTATCATATTTCTCACTGCACATATATATAATTGTATAATCAAGTTACACTTCTACAAATGACATGCTGAATAATATATATAGCTTAGATATATATCTATTATATACTATCTTCAGTATCACCTTGTGCAAACTAATGATGAAGATCATACTCAGCACGGATAATATACATCAGTACACTGAGTCTAGTGAAAGCCTATATGGGAATATATCTTAATATCGCTAGATATCCAGTTTAATCTTTTTTTATTCTAGTGATTATATAAAGTTCTCTCATATGAAAAATAATGTGCAAATTATAGTTTTGAAGGTTTGCTTTAGGTTAGGTGTAGTTAATGTATGCCGTTAGAGTTTCGCGATTAACTCTGCCAAGCGGCAGTCCATACTCCTTTCAATCACAGTGCGAACGATAATCTTCGAGCACTATCAAAGTCATACACATCATATCACCTAAGTCCTTAATGCCCTATTGAAAAAGATTTAATCTCCGAATCCTAACCTAACCTAAACTAAATTATGCCATTTATTATGTTGAATCCGAGTTCATTCCATAGATGATAGCTTGATCTTTATTAAACTTCTTATATATATATAGATCTAAATACCCGTTTCTATATATTCCATCAATTGGTAAGTACTTTCCTTCTGTATAAATATATATCAAGTATTTGATATAAAATCTATATTATCGCATCGTTACAACTCATCTATAAGAATATATATCTGCTGATTGCTGTAGTAGATATATATATAGTTGATCAATAATGTAAATTTAATAATTATATAATACTTTAACAAAAGTAGAGATTAGGTATTGTATTAAGGTCATTGATCTTCACCTTACAAATCTTTTTTAAATATTAAGGTTAGAGACCATGTATAACATCAGAGTTTAGTAGCGTTGCGAAGTTTCAAATACGCGTAGATACTTATGTGCTTGAAGAGTTCTTGTACCTTAACTTACTACCTCCGTAATTATTTATACTCTGTCTAGATCTTTATCGCGGAGATCACTATAACTCCAAAACAAAGTAGTCTAGACTCTGATTGTTCCTGATAGTGCATACAACTACAAGAGATTGTGGTCTACAAGCTACATTTGATAGTGGGTACGAATTTAAATTAGTTGTCTAAGCAGGTTATTTATTAGTTACTTAATTATCTATAGATGCAGCATAGTCTAATATTGGTTACTGATGATTTAGGACTTGTAATCGGATACTTTTATATGTATGTTTGTTAGTATGTTGATACAATAGTATGTTTGTGTTCTTGTCATGTTGTTCAGCTCTCTGTTGTGGTTGTTGTTGTTGTACTACTTGTGGTTGTGTCGAACTTGTTTGTTGTCTGTTTGTGATGCTGTTGGCAGAGATTTTTTTTTTATTCTGTGGGTTTTTATGAAAGTATTATATAAATTTTCATTACCATATTATGAATATGTACATTCCATACTCCATCATGCGCCCTCCGTACGTTAACCTGGATAAAGCCACTTACCAATCTCCAAATATAGCATGTATTAGCTTGAGCGTAAGCACTTGGTTATCAAAGGGAGCTATGACTCGAAAAGGAGCTTAAAGGTTCGTGTAGAAACACACCTCCACCTTTTTTGTAATAAGCTTCTTTATTTATGCTTTCTTGCGTTACCAGCAAGTAATTTTTAATTGATGCTAATCTTAATGATCAGACGCTAGACTCTTTAATTCACCTTCTGAGGTACATGTGTTAAAAGGAAAAGATTCATGCGACT
>JABUQX010068646.1:37500-44133 GCA_015478945.1 Trachelipus rathkii | reverse complement strand
ATTTTCACTTCTTTTTGACTATCTTACCTCATGAGACTTTCTACTTCTTCCCATCAAAAAATGCTGAGGTCCTCTATTTTAGGGGACTTTCAACATACACCACACTGAGGGATTGGGCTCTTTTTTTTTTTCCTTTTCCGTTTTTTTTTTTTTTTTTCTAACCCAATTCTCATTGTGCTTTATTGAAGTCAAAAACATTCAAGCATTTTCTCAACGATCTGGAAAACAGTTAATTAAGGAACCTACACATATTCCAGATTGCCCTAACCAATTTTTGAATACGCTTGATTTATGTTTCACCCACTACTCCTTTCTGGTTTATGAAATACACCATTTCTCTCCTCATTGGTGCGCGGTTTGACCAACCGCATTGGTTATTTATTAATTACTTTTTCTCCAGCAGGCTCCACCATTCCCTACTTCATAAATTTCTGCAACTTTATCGGCCATTAGGGCATTGCGTTGTTTTTGGCTAACTACTCCTTGGAATGAAACCTTCGTTTTGAGCTCGGGGGATTGGCTGTCGGTCACCGCTGGAAAAGGTGGGACCGTAATTCACTGATGGGATGAGCAGGTACAATCCATCTTCAACTAAATCCTTTCTCTCCCCAGAAATCCATGGTTTCAGGATGGAGCCTTGTTTCTCGACGCCATTCAGGAGAGATACATTGCGTATCGGGCATGGAAAAACTTCTCGTTCTCCTAGCACTCTTACTAATTTCAGTTCTGCTGGGAATCGTTGCAGGAGATACTATTCTTTCAGGCTAAGCGAACTTTCACTAAAAGAAAGTGGGACAACCTGCTTGGTTCTCCTTTTGATAAAAATTTTTCTGGCCCCTTACAAAAAACATCTCTAACAACTTTGTAAATCTGTGCCTTCTCTCCCTTGCTCTGATGGTTCTGTTGCTAGCTCTCCTTCTGAAAAGGGCCAATCTTCTTCGGCCCCTTTATTTCAATCTAATTATACTCTGGACGATTCTGGATTCCCTCCTCCTACTCCTTCTCCTCTCCGGTTTTCCATTTGTCTCTACCTGTAAGCACGCATGAATGGTTGTGCGTTGGGATCCTGACGTTCTTTAAGAATAGTCAGGAAGGTTAGTGGCACCGAGATGGCATTTCACTCCCTTGTTTTTTTGAGGGAGTGTGCTTCCGAGCTGACGTCTGTTCTCGTTGTTCAACTCTACTCTCTATATCTTAATACTAATACTTTTCCCCTCAGTACGAGCGGCGCATATGTCCAACCGCTCCCGAAAAAAGGTAGCCGTCTGATCCTCCAAACTATCGCCCTATAGCTCCTCACTTGTATTCTATCTTAAAAATCTTTTGAAAATTATTATTAACGCTCATTTCCTGGATCATCTGGTTTTGTTTTCTCATTCCCTTCTTTCATGATCAATCAGTATGGCTCTCGAATCGTTCGAAGTCAAACTGGTGAATCATCACATTCCTATCTAGCTATTTATTGGTCTTCTGCCGCTTAGACGGACCATGGGGAATTCTTACGTTGCGATGAGGCTTGACACTAAAATAGGGTTTTGAAAAAAATTGGCATGCGAGTCTCTGCTCACTAAGCTCCCTTCCTTTGGTTTTTTGCTCACTTCTCTTTGCTTACTTCTTGTCAAGGTCTTCTCTCTGATCGCTCCATGATCAGCACCTTCGCAGCTCTGTAGAGCGCGCGTCCTTCCTCCTTTACCTGGTTAACTATGGTATGTTCCACGACAGGTTCTTCCTATCTCCAACTTATTCCTACTTATTGCATCAAACTATCCCTCAGCTGCCACTTCCACCCTGATTCATTCTTATGCCGATCGACTTAACTCTCATTCTTTCAGCTCATTGTCAAATCAATGCTCCATCATTATATTATTATTATTATTAATTATTATTCATTATTATTATTATTCATTATTATGATTTTATTAATTATTCATTATTATTATTATTATTATTATTATTATTTATTATTCATTATTATTATTAATATTATTATTATTATTAGCATTATATTATAGTTATTATTACTTTCTTGCAATCTTCATGAATGTGAAAAATTATCATGAAAAATATTACTATATTAAAGTATGTAATCCCATTCCTAAACCGATAACTGATTTAACTTCCGTTACATTCTTTACCGATAGAGGCTTTAATGGTTAACGCCGTTAATTTGTTTGTTAACGATAAGGATTAAACTGCGTTAAACTTTTCTCATTAAAGGATGCCCACCTTTGCTATATATATATATATAATTATATATATAATATATATATAGTATATATATATATATATATAGTCAGTATATATATATATATTATATATTAGTATCATATATATATATACTATATATATATGGAGAGCTAATGCTATAAACTTCGCACTTTATATTGTAATGTAATAATGAACAATATATATATATTATATATTATATATATATATATTATAATATATATATATATATATTATATTATATATGTATATAACATTATATATATATATTATATATATATATATATATATATATATATAACGACTGGCAAGAAGTTTTCCTCGGTCTCACTTCAGTCACTATATGCCCTTTATTGAAGTTCTTAAAATTAGGCATTTATCTCTTTAACCACCAGCTTACTCCTCTGTGTTGTTATTTTATTATCTATGCCAACAGAAAATAGCCGAATTTCAGTATTAACATCTTTCTTTATTAAAGAAAATGTTTCTTAGCTAAAAAAATTTTATGGATGGTTTGATACCATGTCCCTAATACTTCTCTTTAACACCAGGTGGAGAAATCAACTGTTTATTCGTTTCACGGTTGTTAAAGTTAAATTTCCTTTTTGATTGGGGTAGGTTTTCCTTGTACCTCCGATAGAATAACTTATGTTAATATAGTGAACAATAATTTGCTTCCCCAGTCATCTTACCACTTGCCCAGACCATGGCGAACAAATTGTCAAAAGGTAATTTATTTCTTCGCCAGTCGCTTTACCTTTCTCACCAATGAATCATCTTTCCTGTCCATTTTGTCTGGAAGCGATTCTACTTGGAGCTATTAGAAAGTTGTCTAATGGGAGCTAATGTAAAGTTTATGACTCCGTTCGGCAAGATACTCCGTATATGCAATTTATGCAAGAGATTTATTTAGATATCTTCACATATATTTTTACGTAGGTAAAAGCATAAATATTACAATTTTGAGCTTTAGCAATTTATGTGCATTTATGCGAATTTTGGTATATAAATACGAGGATATATATTGTTACGTTGGGCGTAACACAGGAATCAGAAGGCTTGAATTAGTGATACAACTTTGGTCAGAGGTCAGAATCTTGCTACAATCGAGGGAAAAATGTTTGTAACGAAAAGTGCTTTAACTCAGCACCAAAATAATATCAAAGAAGTCAGTGGTGCTTCATAAAATCAATATGTGGAAAGGATTTGGTAAACTGTTTCTGGATTACACTGAGCTTGTCAGTTTGACGAAGATTTGAAATGCATCTGGAGGAGACAATGGCGGCTGTTGTTCTCTATCGAAGAAAAGACGAGGATTTTTCTGATCACGTCGGAGAGAGCGACAAACCGCCGAATATACAAAAAAGAAGAAAAAGCAAAGGTAACATTGGACTCCCCTGCTGAACAGCGGAAGCGTCGTGAAGATTTAGGGAGTAAATCGGACGACTGGACGTAGAGTTCGGCCAAAACGCGATGTAGAACGAGGTAGACAAGACGGTAATGTTTGAGTCGGAATAGGTTCCGGATTCGGAGGAGGAATCGTGTATTGGAGCAGGAGGCGGAGGTGTCAGCATAGGAGCAGGAGGCGGAATATCGTAGCGTGGGGCGCTGAAGTAGCTGAGGCGAAGGGAGTGACAATACTTGTAATGAGGAGTTGGAAGAGGGTTTAAGGTGGGAAATATAGTTGATGGTAAAAGGCAGAGATAGGGCATAAAGTAACAGATGATTATATTGACGGAAGTAGGTAGATGGGGAGGGATGAAGTTATTTTTATATAGGACTGGATGGAAGAGGAGGAAATTAAGTTAGAAATAAATGTATTAAAGATAGTACTTATTTACGTTTTGTGATAATTTGATAAAATTCTTTTTGGTGGAGAAGTATTTTAAGGATTAGAAGTTTAATAAGAGGAAGGGCTAAGCGATAATAGCAAGGGGATTGAAAAGGAATGAATACGGTGTGAGTACGTGAAAGACATTTAATAAATGGAGAGGAAGTGTACATCTGAAAATAAGAAGGCAATGTGAGTTGGAAGGGGAGGAGAAGTAGGAATATGAATTGACATAAGTAAATGAAGAAGGGAGTGATAGGAAGGATGTGCGTGGGTTTAGTAGTTTTTGGAAAGAAGGAAGGATTTAACTAAACAAGGTATTAGATATGGAGAGAAAGTTAGAAAAGAGCGAAGGAAGAGTAAGAGAATTTAGGTATTATTGTGTAAGAAGTTGACGGATTAAGAGGAGGGAAGAAGCAGGAAAGAGTTTAGGAAAAATTGTAAACCTTTGTAACTGATAATTAATTATAATCAGATGAAAGGTGAAAAAGTTACAGTCTGGTAACATGTGTAAGTATATAAATAGAACCATATATTATATTAGATATATAATAGTATATATATATATATATATATATATATATATATCTTTTGTATGTCTATTTATGGGTATAAGTATATAGAATAGATACCATATATCTGTGTTGTGTTAGAGATTTATTCAGATATTTGCTGTCTAAAGAGTTTAACAGAATAAGGAAATGGAAAAGATGGACCAATGTAGGTTGGTTATGGAGTAGGAATAGGGTCGAATAGGAATAGGAAAGAGGAAGAAGCACAGAATTCTTTAAAAGATCTCTTTGGTAGAAAATATGAAATTAATTTTTATTAGATATTAGATATAGTTAAAAGAAAATATTTTGATAGTAGGACTTATTGATTTTTTGAATTTCTGTTATTCTGAAAACTATATTTAATAAAGAAAAATGAGTATTGAGAGGGAATATTTTGTAGAGTTAGAGATAAAATCGATGTTAGGATTTTAAGAAAGGAACGAAATTTGGAAAGGTTTAAGTTTAGTAATGTATTGGTGTAATATGTTGTTGAAGATTAGTGATAAAAGTGAAATAGTAAGTGAGAAGTTGAAAATAGTTGTATTGTAAAATTGTTTTTTATGTTTTTGATATAAATGAATAGAAAATATTTAAATTTTAAAGTATTATAAAAAAAATAAATTCAAGTAATATTAATAAAAAATTATGGAAAAGAATTTAAGATATTCAATGATAATAAAAATTGAATGTGTATAGTAAGGAAAAACGAAAAATTAATATGGTATGAAGGAGTTAAAAAAGTGAGGATTTAAAGGGAAATAAGTTGAAGTTTTTAAAAATAATTTGAAAATTGGGTTTAAAAATGGGTTGAATTGTTCTGATTGCCAAAAATAGTAAAAAAATTAAAATATGAAAAAAAATAGGTAGGAAATGCCTCTTTTCCTAATTTGCCGATAATTTAAAACTATGAAAGAATATCCAAATCCGTATAGTTTTTCAAATGCAAAAGATTTATTTAGTCTTTTCAATACGAAAGAAGATATATGAAAGAAAAATTATAATATGGATTAAAAAATTATTGAAAAAAAGAAGGAATATGAATTTCAAAACGAAAGGTGTAGATTAAGGACTCACTGATACGGAAAGAGAGGAACTTTCCTGAATAATGGTTTAAGAATTATTAAATATTTTGACCGATTGTAAACCAGGAAAATGGAGAGAAAAGGAATAAATAAGAATGACTGATTACATAAAATGTATTAGTCTTGATTTGAATATTTGTGAAAATGTACATTAAATAAACACTAAGAAATATTTGAGGAATTTATCTCCTATTATGGAATGAAGAAAACTATAACAGAAAAAGAGAGAAGATAAGGCTGTTAAATAAATTGCTTCACCAATTGTATGTTACATATTATTGAAAAAGATTTAAATAATTGAAATTAATTGAATATGATATTATAAAATATAATAAAAAAAGAGAGAGGATAGCTGTTAAATAAGCTATGGATGCAGAAAGCTTTATGGTTAAAATTTTTATGAAAGGAAAAAAAGGCTAAAAATAATTTGTGAAAGAACTTATAAGAATGAAAAAAAAGAAATAAATGGGAATAGGAAATAATTCAACCCAAATTATGAAAATGATTGGAATTGTTTTTTTGAAAAGAGTAAGGAAAAAAAGAAATATTTGAGGGAATTCGGTAAAAAATATCAGCATGGAAAAAATTAAGTAACAAATGGAGTAAGTAATTTCATTCTTAGTGATAGAGAATATTTGATTGCTTAATATCAATTGATAGAAAAATCATTCCAAAGGGAATCTCTTCCTCCTCTCACTTATTTTAATGAGTGCATTAATTAATTAAGTGAAATGGATGTGAAAAAGATATAAGTTGTAAAAGAGAAAAAGAAAAAAGTTAAAATTAATTTAAAAAAATTTTAAGATTTTTATAAATTGTATAAAATGAATTTGGAAGTGAAAAAGAGTTGCTCATGACGATAATTTAAAAATTAAGTTTATGCAAGTTTGTTCTTAAAAAATTTAAAGTGAAAAAGTATTTATTTGTTCAAAAGGAAAGA
>JABUQX010068646.1:5000-32500 GCA_015478945.1 Trachelipus rathkii | reverse complement strand
TATATATAATGTTTATATATATATTATATATATATATTATATATAATAGTATCATAAATAAATATATAATATATATATACTATATATATATATATATAATATATATATGATATAGTATATATTATGATGATATATATAGTATATATAATAATATATATATATATTAGTATATATATATATATATATTATATATATATATATATATAATACTCTATATAGTATATATATTATACTATATATATTATAATATTTATATAATACTAGATATATATATAGAATATATATATTAATATATATATATATAGTTATACTATATATATATATATATATATATATAGTATATGATATGAGATATGTAATATATATATATAAGAGGCGGGGGGGCGCGGCAACAGTGCGGGCACGCGCGTGGCCGGCGGGCCGGGGTATATATATATAATTATATATCTATATATATATATATAATATAGTATAATATATAGTATATTATATATATATATATATTATATATATAATGCATATATATATATAGTATATATATTTGGGTTTTAAAAGAATTGGATTTATTTATTTATATAATACTATATATATATATATAATCATATATATACCTATATATATCATATATTAATATATAGTATATATAGTATATATATATATATTATATTATATATATATATGATATATATATGTATACGTATATATATATGATAGTTACAAAGAGAAATGAAAGTAGTATTAGAATAGAATTTTGAAGGAGTAGAGGATTTAATGGATAATCATAAAGTATTGGAAGAAAGTAGAAAATTCTATGGGTGGAAAGGGTGGTATAAAGATATTTAAGAGGGAGAAAGAAATGGATTTAGAATGAGGAAATTGTAATTAGAAATGAGATCGATGGAAGAGACAATAACAGAAAGAAATCAATATAAAAAAAGGAAAATATTTAAATTTCAGATGGGGAAGATTTATTGAAATTGTTAATAAAAGTATAATCAAAAGTTGCTGAAATAGTCATTTTGATGTGGAAAAAATATTTAGTATTGTGGGTTATTTTTAGGTTTTAAAATGATTAATTAAATTAAATGACACGAGGGGTGTGGGTGGACCGGACGACGCACGATCGCGGCATGGCAGAATTTTAATGTAAAGTTATAATATATACTTTTTTATAAAAATAAGTATAATTTAATCCCCCTTTTAAGCTTCTCCAGCTCAGTGAAACGATTCAACTTAATAAAAAACATACAATCTGTTATGCGCACTAATAAAACCTCACGCTAACATTTAAGAAAAGTAATGTAAAGGTGCCGTGCATGACAAAATCCATGTCTGCTCGCATGCAACGTGGTCGGCTTTATTACATCGCCGGAAACCTAACAGAATCAGAAAAACTGCTCTCGTCCTTCGTCACCCTACATCCTTACAAAACCGATCAAATTTTGCACACCATAAAGTATGGACTAATAAATTATTTGAATAAGAAATGCACTTTTTGCTCACGTCACGCCTTAAACCCTCAAAACAACAAAAATTAATGAACCACAAATAATTATATATACATACTATTATATATATATTTTAAATGTAATAAATATTCAATTTTGGAAAACAATAGAATCAAACATATATCCTTCAAAAATACAACCATCACCATTTCTCAATAATTTTTAATCTCACCAGCATCACTATCATATCTCTTAAACAAACGCGGATGATCTATAATAACCATCTCATCAACTACAAAGAATACATATAATAAACGCATAAAATTAACCGAACATGAATTAATTACTTAACACCAATCAAATTATGAGCATGAAATATACATCTAACTCTCTACCGCATCATTTGTAATAAAGGTAGACTAAACAAGTAATCATATTAGATCGAAAGTAACCAGACTATAAGTTTCGTCTACATCCGATACATATATCAGCGTTCTTCCAAAAAGATGATGAAAAGCGCTCATCTTTTTCTTCACCAATAAGTACGAATAAAAAATTACCGATGCGTATCCCTCGAACGAACCAATATCACCCGGAACTAATAATATCATCACAGTCAAAACATTTTTCTAACGTCGCCCAGTACCACTTTTTTTACCGACAAGAGAAAACAAACGGAGTATCAGAAAGCGAATCCCCTCACGTCATTAAAAAAAACACGAAAAAATATATTTCACCCATAACTTTATAGCAACTTAGCCATAATCACTAAATTTCCAACCTCACCAATGCCGTACTTTCTTAGTTGAATAATATACCATTTACCATGATCTAATTAATTAAATATTAATCAATAAAAGCGCAACGACGAACTTTCACAATGAAACAAATCAACGAGATAGCTATCGTTTCAAATATTTCATGGGTTTCAGTTAAATTAATATGTGGAAGGAGTGTTTAGGTAAGAGAAAAAATATAATAATGATATTTCAATAATTTTAATAAGCTTGTTGAAATTTCCATTCAAGAAATTAAAATAAATAATCCTCTAACATTCTTATTTAAATAATAATTTAATAATTTCATACGCCGCTTCCAATTAATCCTCCTCATATCGACAAATCAATCTGACGATTATACGTATTATATGTCAACCACCAATCTTCGAAAGATTCGCTATGCAAAAACCATAAATTTTTGATATTTATAATATTGGTGAAACATGCGTTGGCGGCGCTCCCTAGGTTCTACAACCTCACCTTAACTACTTTTTACTCCAAACGAAGTTGGCGAGACATTGTAACCTTATGGCCTTAATGGTCGTTTAATTTTAATACTTTTTTTATTCGGCACTTATTTCTCACGACGACAAAAGTATACACACTGGCTCGGAAATAGCTATCGAAAATTCACTCCAAATCTCTCGTCAGTATTCAGGTCTTGCGCATTTGATCGGCAAAGTTTCCATGTGCAACCCAAATAGCCGCGCCGAATATTCAACTTTGCAACAGACGGACGGTACATCTTATCTCATCGAAGCTGAGCAGAAAAATACTTCTATAAACTTAAGCTTTTCAGTTCTAATGGTGAGTACAGCTGAAAAGAAATCGAAGATTTCAAAAAATCGCTGATAGCACTCTTGCTTTGACAAAGGTAAACCGGAAATCGAATTTCACAAGTACATTTTTCGTCTGTTCGTAAAAACCGGAGGTGTGGTTTTTGGTTTGCGGCACCAATGCCCATAAACCGACCAGCAGAAACTATGCATTAAGTGGGAACGGAAGTTTCACGTACGAGGAAATCTCCGGCTTCGGTAAATCCCCCTTTAGCCCGAGACATAACTCGACTTTCATTTTCGCGGCCGGTCACCTCTACTCGGGGACCGTCGGTGATTTTCAAGGAAAGATCCGGATGGTATTCAGAGATCCCTTGAAAACCAATCTGGGCGATTACCAGCAGCTCAATAATCCCGACTTCGTTCACTCGTTCGAATACGGGGACTACGTCTTTTTCTTTTTTCGTGAAACTGCCATCGAATACATGAACTGCGGTAAAATTGTTTACTCTCGCGTGGCGAGAGTTTGCAAATCCGATCGAGGAGATCGACGCCAGCGCGACCAAGAGGTTTCGACCTGGACGACGTTTTTGAAAAGTAGACTCAACTGTTCATCACCGGGAGAGTACCCTTTCTTCTTCGACGAAATACAATCCGTCAGCGATGTAATTTCTGGCGGCCACTACGATAATGAAATGATATACGCTGTTTTTACGACACCTCCAAATTCTATTCCGGGATCGGCGGTTTGTTCGTTTAAGATGAGAGACATTCTCGATACTTTCGACGGTCCTTTCAAAGAGCAAAAAAATATCCGCTCGAATTGGATATCCGTTTCTCCTAGCGTGGTTCCCGAACCTCGTCCGGGCGTCTGCGTGAATGACAGCCGAAACCTTCCCCGAGAAAATATCGTTTTTATTCGTTCTCACCCTCTCATGGATGGTCTCGTTTCGCCATTCCACGGGAAGCCATTGATTATGAAGGCCTCGTTCGAGTATAAATTCGCGAAGCTTACGGTCGATCCTCGAGTGCCGGTACACCCGGGCACCTTCGTTGACGTCATAATTATCGCGACTGACAACGGAAAGATATTGATGGTTGTTAACGCGCCTTCTGAAGAATTGGAAGGTCGCGTTAGTCCGATCATCTTCGAGGAAATTCGTTTATTCGAAACAACCCCCGCATCGATTAATAACCTTCTGATAGCAAAACGGTCTGACGGCGAGGACCCAAAGTTGGTCGTCATAACCGACACCGAAGTAAAAGCGGTACCTTTGCGTAAATGCCGCAAAACCACCTCCTGCCGAGAATGCGTGGCGTCACAAAACCCGTATTGCGCGTGGTTTCCCACTCGTGGCGCATGCGATTCAACGCGGAACGCTGAAAATCAAACGTTCTTTCAGAACGTATCTTCGGGATATCACCGGATGTGTCACGACAATATTAAACCTACGTCGCGCGGCAGCCTCTCGAAAAATTCAACGACCGAAAACCATTTATCGGCTTTCTATTTAAACCACGCTGAATCCGAAACCGTTAATAAACCGTATTCGGAACTTTTTAAAAGTTTGATAACAACCCCGAGCCATATTTCGACCGCGAGTGAAGTGGTTGGCGGCTGCGGGTGTCATTTAATACGTTCCTCCATTGAAACGTTCATTAAAGCCGTGTTAACCGTTGTGGTCGGTTACAATTACATTTCAATTTATATGATATAATTAAGCACATAAATTCGGGTTAAAGCGATAAGAAGATATTCAGAGAGGAAGATGAAAAGAAAATCACCAAAAAATATATAAAATTTATTTATTTTAGTTTAAACAATGTTGTATAATAAATTCAGTTCGATTAACATTAATTTCATTTCGTGATGCATTGTAGTTTTTTCTCAGCTTGCGCGAAATTAAGGAATTTTAGAATTCGTATTGGTTTAGGAACAGAAGCGATACCGCATATAATACAAAAACGCATAAAAATTTTTTCAAAAATCTGAAATCAGCTAGGTTCGGGTCTGCGATTTCTAATTTCTTCAAATGCGGAAAAGCGTTACTAATTTTCAAATCTAATCTCAAATTTCCTACCCTTGTCAGTGAATCGAATATTAGCTTTAGATTGCGCACATTATTAAATTTAAAGGTTTTATTCTTTTGGAAGAAAAAAATAAAATCGCAAATGTTTTCTACTTTTAACTCGAGTGACCCGTTTTCAACCTTACTTTTAAAACTTTCGAGTACCTTCCCGACATCCCACTCGTCGCATAACTTCCGTCGTATAATATTATGCGTTTTTAAACAGTAAAAGCACGGAGAATCCCCTGATTCAAATAACTCGTGCATCGCGATGCACGTAAAAGGGACGACAGTTTGACACGAGAGACTGAAGGGTACATCAATTTTACACCGCTCGCGGTCATTTCTAAGAAGGTTGTTGAATCTATTAAAAAGTGAATCGCCATCTTCTTTCGTGAACCGTTTGTCGTCCCGAATCTCATTTTCCGAATCCTCACTTATTTTCCAGTCGATGAGTTTCCTATTATCTATTTCCACCACTACGGACAGACTGTTCAAGGTTTTCGTTAAATAATTTTGACTAAGATCTCTTTCCAGTTTTGGTGAGGAAATGTCTCGTAATTTGGGATACTCGGGATACAGACCGTCATCTGAAGAAAAACTAAAAATTAATTCGAGTTCGTCGACATCAACTCGAGAAACTAATGACGCTACACGATCGCTGTCGACGACCGTAGATTGACTATTCAAAATGATTCCAATTTTTTTCAAGTGAAAAAATGGAAATTCCATAAATTTCTCAATACGATCGTAATCTGCTGTCAACGTCGTCAGTTCGCTCCAATATCGGGGCGTTTCACTCAAAGATTCATCCGAATATGCTACGAATGATGACGATACTCCTAAACGTTCCATCAAATTCGCGTTTGGTTTGCTCCTAGTATCATTCCGTTGCCGATTCTCAAAAAAACTACTCGTTTCCTCAATAGGCGATCGTTCGATTTTTTCCTCGACAACACGATCACATTTTTTACGATTTATTTTCAATTCTACCAAATTAGGGAATAGTTTCCCTATATACACCATCATTTCAAATATGTCATTAACATCGTATTTAATGTTGTGAATCTGCAAAGTTTCGAAATTATGTAGAGGTTCCGTTTGGTACGTTATTTTCCTTAAAGTTTGAACGCTATCTATGTATCTATGGAAAGTGTAACGCCTTTAAAATACGGACACGAATCGTGCGTTTTACGAAGAATGCCCACACCACCCTCTTTCAACGTATTTTCACTTAAAGTCAAATTAAATGTGCGGGGAATCATTTGAAGCTGGATGCGTGAATGAAGATCCATTAAATTTGGCACATTATTTGCGTAACTAAGATATTTATCACGTACGTTTTGTATATGGTGTATCATTTCATCATTTGCTTTTAAAACATTCCAACGATTATAAGAATCTATAAGTGAGGAAGCTTTATAAAAAGGATATAATGGATCATCTGGGGAATCGATCGATGTTTTGTCCATTCTTAAAGAATTATTAAAAATTAAAGTGCCGTGTTGAACGCTAACAATCGAGGTATTTTTCAGATATGAAGAATTGATGATCTGAGCGGTTAAATTTGCAAGATATTTATTTCAGATGAAAACAAAGGTTTGTAAAAACACCACCAACCCAACGTGAATACTAATTCACGATTCGAGATCTTTTATCATGAACGCGTTTATATATAAAGCGACTCATTTAATTTCTTATATTTAAATAAATTTATTATTAATTTAAGTTTCGATGTACATAATGACAAAAAAAATTTAATAAGAAATTTAAATTACAAATTTATTGAAAATGAGTCAAGAATTAGTCAGAAAATTTGTTTGGAGCTTCTTTTTCTGCGGAATAGCAGCGACGTGCTACAAAAATGTTTACACGGTTGAAGTCAACTATCTTATTTCTCCGGAAAATAACAAATCAAACAATTTAAACGAAAAGAATCTTTCAATAATTGCTTTATTCTTTCTTTTCCTCTGTTTTTATATTTTTTTCGATGTATTTGTTTACATTTTCACTTTTGTGTGTTTTTATACGTTCGTCCTTTCGCTCTCCGTTAATCCGTCAAATCAAACGTTCCCCTCCCATCTCTCCCTTTAAGCTTCGACTTCTCTTTCCTAACCCCCTCCCCGCATAAATTCTTCGAATAGGTCGGACCAAGCTTTGAGTTGGTCTTCACGAAGTTTAGAATTCTCGGGCAAATAGGAGTTTACAAATAAATGTTTATATTGTTTATAATATTATTAATTATAGGTATATAGCTAAAGAGATCATTAGGGACAATAGAAGAGGAAATTTGAGAGAGTGTGAATGAACGCCTTATCCTTACTTCTTTCGATTTTACTATTATAAAAAAAGGAAATATTTTGTATTCGTCATAGCTTCAGAGTCTACGTTCCCGAGGCCTATCCGAAATTTGGAAAAAGTCTCGGCGGTTGGCAAAAAATGTCTCTAGTAGCTGGGAAAATAAAAGGACGCGCTTTTTATGCAAATTTATTTTCCTTATCTCACCCTCTACATCATATTACTATTTCAAAATCATTTTTTCGGGGGTGGTCGTTATAAAGGATCGTGAATTTTTTTCGAAATGATCGTCGATTCGAGAACCGCAACCCGTCCAAAACTAAAGTCGTGCTCCGCGGGTGACGAATGTTTCGCTTTCCTTCGTCGTTTTTCTTTCAGAATTCTTTTTTAATGTTTAAAAACTTCACACCAGCCGCACGTTTGAGCGCTTATCTAATGACATATGTTAAACCGCGCTTAAAATACGTATAAATTTGAATACCATTTCCATCAAAGTTAGGTAGCAGATAGAATACAACCAAATACCTTCGCAATAACCTTTAGACAACCGCCACCCAGTCCAGAATAATCCGCAATCCCCTCCAATTACCACGCAACCCGTGTCAAGTCAACAAAGCACCCACGTCCAATACCGAGGAGTCTCACTTACTTATTAAAAAGCAAACACGAAGCGCCCTATACGAATTTATATAACGTAATATTTACATCGGACAATAATAGGATACGGGGAAGAGCGGCGGCTTCTGGAAGAGCACGACACGAAACAAGACCAATGACAGGACGCGTTCAGTTTCTAACAGCTACTCGAAATCAGTGAATCTCTACCCTTCTGTCCAAAATGTATAGGACTTCACAGTAAACCAAAACCTTACAATTCGCAGCTTATACGTCATCTAAGAAAAGAAGAGGGCATTATTATAAAAATTATGTTTTTTGTTTAGTTGAACTCTGCGAACTACACCTTGACAACAACGGCCGACATAAGTTACTGGTCTTAATGTCTCAACTGGATTGACCACAACAAAATAAAATACACTACTAGAAACACCTGATATTTTACAGACACACGACTACCATAAAATAGATTCACCTCCAATGCAAGTCATTATAGAAAATCCTTCATAAATACCCAATATATTACCTCTCTTGATTTACGATAATGCTCTTAAACTTCTTTTCAATCACGAACTCTATGCCTAAAAAACGTGTGTTTAACTTTCATCTTATAGCTATTATAGAAATATGTGTTTTTGTAGATTAATTTTCATAAAAATCACGTACATCCAATATATATCGGGAATAGAAACCTTTCCCATTTGTTAGTTTGTGCAGTAGCTATATATTCATTTTTTTCATCTAGAGGAGGGGAAGAGAGAGTAGTATTAATTAGTATAAAGTTCAAGATATAAACAACTTTATTTAAAAATATGTGCTGGAATATGGAAAAATAAACATGCTAATTTGTATAAAGAAAGTGCACATGCGCGATTTCGCGCATATATAGACACACGAATAAAATCTTAACCAACAATAAAAAATAAATTTACTATCTTAAAAAACTTATATTTCATTAGAAATACCTATATCACTAATTCTTTCACGTTGATGACTTCCTCTTTAATAAATTATTTCTTGTTTTTATTCCAAAACTTCCGTGATATTTTTATTATTCTTACAAAACGGGTAGGTTTTCACGTCACTATCGTATTTGGAGGAAAAAAAAGAAACGATCTGATGTCGGATGCAATCTAATAACCACTAAAAACCCGCATTGTGGAGCTTTTTTTCCAAAATTCTCTCATCGAATTATATTTATTCGCAACTCACTCACAAAACAATCAGACCAGAATTCAACTAAAAATCTCCAATCTAAATTTAACCCTCCCATCCTTTATGGACGATGATAATTAAATGGCAGACGGGGAATCGTGAGGTGAACAGAGAGAGGTATCTTCTCAGCAGAGCCAATTCTGTACATGCCGTTCCTGAGCGAAGAGACGCATCCTAATTATCTTTGCTTACGAAGAACACTACGGACGGCTTCTGCAGAACACTTCGCCTCCTACGGTTCTAGAAGAGTCAGTCTCCAGTTAATTCAGATTATATTAGTATCCAGATCTCCAACTATTTTTCTTTATATTAAAAACTACTCTCTTAAAATATCTCATGCAACACCCGATTTATCAATAACACAACTACACTACCAAACACAACACACAACTACTAAAACCAAAAATTTAAAATGGATAAATACTGACCATCACTATCGCAAGATAATCATTGGAGCCACGCAACAACTACGGAACCGTGAACTCAAGGTCCTTCAAAGAGCCGACCGGAGCTGCGCGGCTTCTCGAGAATACCGTGCGCGGATTATGGGAGGACTACCGATTACTCTTAAATTCAGCTTTATAATGTAAGACACTACAACCAAAACACAATACACAAAAATCAATCTATAGAAACCCCCCAACAAATCTTAATAACACCTCATCTATGCAATAAATAGCTGGAACGGTGATGTATTAACCGGCTTCTGAGTTCTCGACGGTTCTGAGGATGCTGCGTTTCATGGTAGAGTCAGCGGTTCTGGAAGGAGAACGCGCCTCTTTTCAATAGATAACCATAAAAAGGGAGGACATCTCTAGTTAAAATTTCAGTTTTTGCGAATGATTCTCGATACTATCACTTTTTCTTTCTAAAACAATCTTGATTACGTATTTTTTATCGAAACAGAGCCATAACACTCATCCAACATCACACCTTAACAAAACCATCATATATTTTGAAAACGTATCCCACTTCTTGCGCCAATAATATGTTGCCGACGTGAGAGAACTGAGTGTTTCTGGAGGATGTCAGCGCTGTGCTTGTGAGAGGGTGACGCGGTTTATGAGGCGTTGCCGCGGTTCCTTAAAGAGGCACATCTGCGTGGTCCTGAGCAGGCAGTGTTACGAGTTTTTGGGACGGAGTAACGCGGGTTCTGAGAGGACCGCCCACCTGACACTTCGGAGATAGGTGCCGAAACCGCATTCTGCCACGACGAGCACCTAGTGTCTGGCGTTAAAGGCGTCAATGTTACTAGTTTAAATCAGTTTTTTACCCAGCTTCGATCTTCACCTATTAATTAAAAGGTTCCTTACAAAATTCACATCACTTATTTTATATCGAAAAAAAACCTGAGGCACTCAAACATCACAAAATCCAACCTTAGATAATAACAAACAATATAAATACGGATCCAATATACTGACGAGGATGAAATAGAGTAAACGGGATAACTAGTGAGCTGTTGGAGTTGTCAGCGGTTCTGGAATCACACCAAGTTCCTTGGAAGCAATAGTGACGACCACCAATAACAGCTCTCCTGAGACAGAGAGCAATAAAACCATTCGAGATCACAATCTGGCTGCGCTGCGATGAGTGCAAAGGTTTCATCTTCTAAACGAAAAGCACGCGCAGGCCGTTGCTCGGATTGATCGTAGGTCTATGTGAGAAATCCAAGCACAGGATTAATGAAACAGGTGCGCGGAGATCCGTGCAAAAAGTCAGATAGCCTAGGGTTCATATGCGACAACAAAAGGCAGAGCACACAGCTCCTGACATCCACCCCGAGTAGAAAATTCAGATTTTTTCTCAGTCTATTACATCACGCAAAACTCCACCCACTTTTCATTTTCCTAAATTGAAGATCGATTTTGATCGAACGACCAACATCGACAAAACAACGAAATATTGCGCGATTCGAGAACCGTACCCTCGATGTCCAGTTAACCGACATCCCTCACCAGAATCACCGATATCGAGTCTCGTATTCCTTATTAAAGCAACGATTCGACCACGAAATTTTTAAACAGGAAAATATCATTCACGACCACATCAGGAGATAATAGCTGGAGCAGACAAGGGGAACGAATAGCGCCCACCGAAGCTATGCATGCACACCAGCAGGAAAAACCAAAAATCCATCAAGAACCCAGAACGTTCTGCGCCAAAAACAGCGAGGAAATCACAACTCTACTTACCGTAACGAATCACTAGAAAATTTTTTCAGACAATGATCAGTCCTCGACATAACCGAGAACCGAACCCCGTCCAGAACCGAACCCCGTCCAGAACCGCACTCCGTCCAGAACCGCACTCCGTCCCTTATTAAAAAGCAACGAAGCACCTACGAAATTTTAAACGTAAATTTACCTGGATAATTAGTGCATGGAACGGGATAACTGAGCTGCCACCGTTCTGAGAGGCACGCAGTTCTGGACGAGTTCAGTTCTCAGTCGAATTACGTGAAATTTGTTTTTCGAAATAATCGTCTCGAATTTATTCGTAACACGAACCCCGATCTCAGACACCGACCCCGTCCATAACGAACGTATCCAGAACCGCACCCTTCACAGAACCGCGTCTCTTCTTATTAAATAAAGACGAAGGCCTTACAAATTTTCAAATACCGTAAATTATATATACTCGTAGTATTAATGTGAGTAGTAACAGGAACGAGACGCGCATATCCAGGTCTGACGAAGCCAGCGTTCTTGGACGGGTGGACGGTCAGTTCTCGTTTCTGAAATCGGAAATGTTTTTTGAAATGATCGTCGATTCAAGAAAACCTAACCCCGTCCACACGCAAACTCATTCCTTCCGAACGCACTCTCTATCCAGAACTTGCCAGCACCGTCCAAACACGTTCTAGTTCTTATAAAAAAGAACGCAAGCGCCTACGAATATTTAGTAAACGTAAATTATACTTCGGTATAATATGTGAGCAGACGGATACTAAACGCTTTCTGACGGCGCGTCATATCTGAAGGGTCATTCTCGTTCAGAATCGTGATTTTTTATCGAACAATTAGATTCAGTTCACGATATCAACACACACCGCCGACATCAGAATCCAAAATCACTCCGTCCAAGTAGAAAACCGCATACCGATCCTGACATCAGCCTCGATCCATATAACCACATTACGTTCTTAATAAAAGCAACTATGCGCACCCTACTGAAATATTTAACGTACAAATTACTCGAGCGATAAATTAAGTGAGACGAAGGGAATCGAAGACCGGTTCTGGGACTGAGCTCGCTGTCTCTGGAACGGGCTGTGGTCTAATCTCTCGAATCGGTGAATTGTTTTTGAATTCATCGTCGATCTAAGAACACCGAACCCCGTCGCAGAACGACCACCCCGTCAGAAAAGAAAACGTCGTCATCGGGCTTTATTATAAAAACCAAAACGACAGCGCCTACACGAAGATTTTAAACGTATCAATATCTACTCGGAAAACACAGTGAACGACGAATGAGAACTGAACGCCAATATTTGGACGGTCGCCCCGTTAACAACGTCTCTGTAACGGGTCCAGTTCTCGCCTCGCACATAAACTACACAAAATTCTACTAATAATGACTCTATCCACATTCACAACAAACAATACCACCGTAATGATCCACAAAAAACCGCGCACTAACGCCGCCACTAAACCATAAACCAACACTTGCACCCCATTCACAGCAACCGCCACCCACGTCATAAAGAACCCGAAGAAGAGTTCTTCTTTCTTAATAAAAAGCAACGAAGTCGCCATCGAAAATGTAAAACACGGACAAGTTTACATCGCGAGTGAATAGTGAACGTACGGATACGCAGACGCGTTTATGACGTGCAGCGGCCGGTCTGGAGGTGGTATTCTCGTGCGAATCAGTGAATTTTATTCGAAATGATCGTATCGAAAATTAACGCACAAGAAACCAACCGACTACGTCCAAAGACAAAATCGCACTACGCCTAGATTAATCGCACCCACTCCAACACGACGTCTCGAACATCTTTAAAAAAAATCAACGCCAAGGAGCCCACTACGAAAAGCCTCTAAATCAGTAAATTTAACTCGGAACATATATGGAGAACGGGGCACGAGATCTACTCGTGGCACGCGCCGGTTCGACGGCGTCAGTTCTAGACAGTCGATTAGCATGTAAATTTTTTTCAAATGATTTCGTCTATATAATGAAACCGTAACACCGTCCAGAACCGCTCAACTTCCAGTCAGAACGCACCCGTCCATGAAACCGCGTCTCGTTACTTAATAAAAAGCACCGATAGCGCCTTTACATAATTTTACAAACCGTAAAATAATACATCTAAAGAAACATATAAATATACGTTATGGATGAGAGGATACGAAGCGCCACAGGTCTCTACCAACGGCAACCCTCCACGATTCTCGAGTCGGAGGTCATTTCTGCACCGTACTAAATCTGTGAAATTTTTTCTGAAAGATGATATTGATCGATGTCGAGATACCGCACTCTGCCAGAACCGCACCCGTCCAGAACCGCGTCACTCCTTCACCTCATTTAAAAAAAGCAACCTAGCGGCCTACTATTATATTAATCGTAAAATACTCTTAGGATAAATAAGTGTGAACTAAACCGAAGACGACAATCGCACAAGGTTCCTTGAAGCGCGCGCGTATACCTGAATCGGGGTCAGTGCTACGTTCGAATCCGTGAATTTTTTCGAAGTATATCGTCATATTACAAGGATAGACCGAACCTCCGTACCACGAAACAAAAACTCCGTGCCAAGAAACTGCACGCCATCCAGTATGAGCCGCGTCGATCTATTAAATATAGTATAAATTATATTTCTTATACGAAAAATTTTCAAACGCTATCCATTTTACTCAGAAATATGGAAGACGCGGTAACGAACAACAGACGCGTCTGGTAACGGCTGCCGTTCTGAACGGGTCAATTCTCGTCGAATCCGTGAATTTTTTCTTACAGTAAAACTGATCGTCATTCAAAATAATCGGAAAACCCTCCAGAACGCACTCCTCCAGAACTGCACCCCGTCCAGAACCGCGTCTCGTTTTCTATAATAAACATCAGCAACAACGACTCCTACGAATTTTAAACGTTAACAATATCATTACGGATTATTAGTGACGTAAAGCGATATCTAGACGATTTTTGATGGCGCGTTAAGTTCTGACAGGCGGCATCTTGTCTAATCATCATATTTTCGAAACAGTTGATCGATCGATTTCAACAGATAACCAACTCCACGCTCCATAAACCGCACTCCGTACCAATAAATCTGGATTCAAACCCTGTCCTAGTATTAGCATGGCTATGGAAATACCAGCACAGAAACCGCCTACGAAGATTTACTGCAGCAAAATCCTGACATCAATGAAGTGGTTTTGGTGCCATTAGTACCGATATTCATCTGGACTGTATGCGTCACAGGTTCTCTAATAGTCTAGTATATTCTATGTGAAATTTTTAGAAATGATCGTCGATCACGTAACTGAACCCTCACTCGTCCGAAATCTATTCCGTCCAAACCGCACCGTCCAGTAACCACCGTCTCTCTTATAAAAATCAACACGAAAACGCCTACGAAAATTTAAAACGTCTAAATTTACTCGAAATCATGAGACGGGAAACGAGACCGTATCGGCGTCACGTCTCACGTTCTGGGATGTGTCAGTTCTCGTCGAATCTGTATGAATTTTCCGTAAAATCTCTTCGATTCGGAAACCACACGCCGTCCAGAAAACGCAACCCGTTCCAGTACCGCATCTCGCTTCTTAATAAGCAACTATATGTTGATTTCTACTAGAATAGAGACGTAAATTTATCATCTATAATTTAGACGCGAACAAAGCGGTTCTCGCGTGAGCGCCGGTTCTAGGACGGTTCAGTTCTCGTTCGAATCCGTGAATGTTGGAAATGATGTTTGACTCGATACGAAACCGCAACTCGTCCCAGAACCTGCAACCCGTCCAGAAAAATAAAACCGCACCCCGTCTCGATAAACAACACGCACCCGGTCCCAGAACCGTTATGTTCTTTCGTTCTATTTTAAAAACAGCAAAACGAATAGTGTCGCTAACGAATTCATAAATCGTTAAAATTTCGTGATATAATAATTGTAAATTATGGGTATGGTTAGGGGGGGGAATAAAGACGGGACAACACGAGCGCAGTTGCTGGACGCACACGCTACGTTAAGAGCGTGGAGTGGATCAAGTTCTCGATACGAATCGTGATATTTTTCGAAGATTGATCTTCGATTCGAGAACCGCACCCGAGTACCAGAACCGGCACCCAGTCCAGAAACTTCGTCTTCGGTTCTTATTAAAAAGGCCAAAACGAGCGCCTACAAAAGTTGAAACTCGATAAATATACTCTAGAAATAGAGGAATATGACGGATAACGAGTGATTGAGACGGGGAACGATCGCGTCTGACGCGCAGACACAGTTCTGGACGGGGTCATTAATCATACCAGATGGACTCACGGAAAAAGAGTGGATAGAATAATACTACGACCTTTTATTTTTTATAAACACCATTGCCTATTTTTTTAAAGTAGGCGTAGCACATAAGGCACCGTAATCTACAAGAAAACCTATTTAGGGATATTTAACAAAAAAATTATACAAGAAGGCACAATTTACACCTAATTATAATAGACCCCCTACGTATCTACTAATTGTTTAAGTCTCTGCATTATACAGCTTTCTGCAATAATTTTTACACTATTACAGCAAGATAGGTAAACAAATTAATTATCATCTATAAATTTATTACTATCTATTTATTTCTGTATTACCTGGGTTTGTGTTAGATCGAATCAATAAAAGAGCTACAGACAGCAGAAATGAGCGTCAGGTAATATTAATCAGAGATGCGAAAAAAGGATATCACGTTGATTAAAACACGGTCCTCTAGATTGACTATTAATTAAATCGCAATGTTATAATTTCTTATTGACGCGATTATCGATTTAGTTCTTTGAGTAGTGACCCCAAATATCTATCGGGTTTGTGAGAGTGTAATCGATTAATCGGGTTTGCACACTACTCACCGTCTCTCGCAATTTAAAAGACCACGTTGAGGTAAATAACATCTTTGAAAAATTTATCCTTCACTCTATTCTCCAGGCGTACTATATCGTTTACCGCACGAAGAAACGCACTGTCTTTTCGAAAACGACTATAACGGATATTTCTACAACTGCTTTCGACGCGGGAAATCCCAGGTTAATAAAATCATCATCGGATGTCATATTGCGTCGTAATTCTCTCAAAAGATCCTAGATTGATGAAGTTATACTTAAAAATGCCCGAGCTAAAGTCTATCGAATCGGTCACACGGAATTAAAAAGTCTTACAACAATTAAAAAGAAAAGTTCGGGCTAATTTTATCTAGAAAAATTCATATTAGTATCGAATATAAGACTAAGGTATACGCAACGCAATCCTCTTAATTAACGGGTAGTTGACCACTAGTGGAATACGTTCGCTTAGATTGAGAGACTTTATGCGACTCGCAGAATTCCCTTGGAGATATTGAATAATCGTGCGGCCCTGATAAATGACTGAACGGAATATATATCACCCGCTTTTAAAAAGAGACTACCTTGATCGAGCCTGCATCGGAGGAGTCATCGTATAAGTTTATTTCATCTTCTATGACTTGTTTTCTGAGTAGCTAATATTTTTTATGACGTTTTTTGCAAGTTCAGTGAAAGTTTATTAGAATCTATCGATTAAATATTAGACTATTTGGTAATATTATATAATAAATAATAGGCTTTATAAATAAAAATCGTGTAAATATTCTCGAGATTTATCATTAAGGTTTATTTTTATTTGCAACAATATGGCTTAATATCGTCATCTCGACCATCACTCGTTCCTTATGATAACGAAGCGCTGGAGGCTTGGTTTTATTAATATAACGTAAACAGCGTAATTAATTTATTAATATATCACTCGTCAATTTTAGCTCCCTCTTTTTGTACAACAATCAAAATAAATAATTTATCACTTCACAGCTTTATTAAATTTGTTCTTTATTGTCCTAAAAAACAATATACACTTCAAAACAAAAGCAAAAAATAAATATCGTTTATTACACGATTCATAGTAGCAGTATGTGGTCCAACAACAAAGCTAACATCTTGCTCGAAAATAGAAGTCATTATTCGAAACGCTTCTAAATCATCTTCAGGCAGAGCCCATAAAACCTAAATGAATACACTATTTCGAGACCTTCATAATAATAAACTACGAACTTCAAATAAGTAAGCGAAACTCTTCGTACCTAGTACGTACTGACAACAAAGATAGAGTACCAGATTTAGCAGTCCATCTACGTTCGTGACCGAATCGCTGCGCACAAACGCTTGCACACTCTAAGCAGCTTCGGAACACACTTTAAACTTATGAATATCACAAATTATAGATAATAAAATTTATGAAGCTCCCATGAAGAAATGAATTATAACTTGAAAAAGATTAATGAATAGCATTCTCTTTAGTTACGCCATAAATCTACACACAAGAGGTGAAAGCACAAACTTCTCTATTATTAGTATTGCTGATTATACCAGAAATGATTATCAACTCCCAAACTGTTTATGGGTTATTAAACTATCGACGACTATTATCAGTCTACAACTTTAGGCACGGAACGGTTCACATAGAAATACATAAAAAGAAATTGTCTTCTTTGTTTTTAAATACCCTTAAACGTTGATATTTTGGAAAACGTACAATACCATCTATCACCCGCGTATTTAACGACAACATTAGATAATCCTACCTCTTACTATCACCACTAAGGGATTGTTACAAATAGTAAGCTCTCATAACAAACACGCACACAAAAAGACGACCACGCGAACCGACCTAACCATTCGCACCAACAACCGAACGACTACCAAAACGACAAATTAATGCTCAGCCTCTGCTGTGACTGCTACTGCCGTTGCGCTGCTCGTGTCCTGCTTGCCAGGGCTCAATACAATGCTTGAAAAACACACTTCTCCTGCTGCGGCTGCTTATGCTACTTCAATACCCACTTCTGAAATTCAAGATTCATAAACTAATCAAACCACCCGTCCCCCACCAAAACGCCAAGAAAAGCAGGACTCTTCGTTTACAGCCACATACGGTTTGAGCGGTTTATCTTTCAACACTCAAACACCACAGATGAAGTCACAAACACAGTTGACTAAGTGATTCTTTATAACGCCATCGTCGCTATATCGCACACATAAACCTTACAACTTTTTTCCATACAAGACCGAGGCTCACATAATAGAAACACAACACCTTATCTGATCGTGCAAGTTCCAATTAACCCACAAACCCCCTCCCACCTTATATAATAGTTAAATCATCCCGCAGTTCTCAGCTAATTTATTCATGTAGAGCGTATACTTAACCTTATTTACCAATCCCGAATGACTGTAACACGAGTTTCTTTCGTGTTCGTCAAACATTCCCTGAAATTCAGATACTATCCCACCTCAATCAATAAGGGAAGGTAGCCTTTGTGTTCACTTCTTCCACAACCGCACATAATCGATGCCGCTACTTGTATGCAGCTACTTACTCTGCACACGCCGTAAAAAAAATTATTGAAAATTGTGCGTCCTACTTACTCTATTCTGGCAAATAAGGACAATGGGTCATTGTATAAATGTTCTCCTTCGAGTACTCCTAGTACCTAAATGGACCGATTATTTATCTTAGCCCAATAAATAACGCACTCGCATAACGATCATTTCACGCGCAATAAAAAAAACCCTCTTATCGCCAGGCTTCTTCAGGTGAAGAAATTGAAATATTACGAGCCAATCTGGATATAAATAGTCTTTGCTCTTCAGACAGAAATTCGGCGTCTGAATATATAAACGTTTTAGCCGCCAGTCGGGATAATCATAAACCCACATCGTCGAAATTTTATAACTTCATAAAGTAGTACTAACAAAATGATCATGGCTTTGCAAAACTACAGACCGTTATAAATCTAATAAAAAACGAATAGCAAATTAAATATTTATTCTTTTAATATTATTTTAATCTTCTTAGAGGAATAATATATTTTTGGAAAATTTTTTATTTAATATCATAACGGTAATTAGTATATAAAGTACTTCATCCCATATTAAATTATTATTTTCCGTAGTGAAACAATAATAAAATTGAAAAGAAACGACTTATAACCTCTACCTCACCTTCACTCGGAATATTCCGTAAAACACGTAATATTAGTTTCATCATACGAATAAACGTAATAAATAATAGATTACATTTAAGTTCTAAAATTGTAATTTAAAAAAAAATAGCTATAATTGGTACAAAAATGACACTCCCAATACGATAAAACCCGCTCGAAAGTACTTATTTTAAAGTAAAATGCTATTTTTTAACTATTTATTTAAATAAAAATATAAAAATTTTACACTGTTTTAGTTTATCATATCATTTCACCTAAGAGATTTTAACGACGACGACGACGGTGGCGACGACGACTGCATCCACCACAATGACGACGGCAAAGAGGAGGGTACGGCCGTTTCTGCTGCTTCCGCTGCTTCCGTTTCTGCATCTGCTATTTCTGCTTCCGTTTCTGCTGTTGATGCCTCCGCTTCCCCTGCTGCTGCATTCGACAACGACTTGTCCCTCCAAGGATCGCAAGAAGCAGAATCCTCCTTTCGAGCCCCGTCCGAGCGTTTGGTGCTTCTCATAGACGAAACAAACGGACAGTCGACGGACCATTTAGCGTGTTCTTCCAACGGATCGTCGTTCGCCTCCCAGTTTCTGAGTCCGAGCCCACAATAAAAACACTTAACGTGATCGCTAAGTTTATAATAATAAAATCCAGCCTCCGCTAATTTTTTTGGAGTCTGCTTAACCCTATTAGGCCAACCCCCGAAGGACTGTAAACGAGTTTGTTGTATCGAAAATTCATTAGCTTGAGGTCCTAAATAAGGACGAAGGGCGAGATTCAGCATCGAAATTTTTGGATTCGAAGAATTAGATAAAATGTTCAAACTGCCGGCATTCGCCGAAAAATTGGTCGAAAACCGATTTCTTCCACCTATCGGAATATTTTTGGTTCTTTTTCCACGAGCAAATGGACAATGAGGACTTATGTCTAAATGTTCTCCTTTCGGAGAATCTCCTAGTAGCCAGTGACCTATAATATGCTTGCAAAACGCGCACGCGCAATGGTCTTCATTTCGCAAGTAAAAAAAACCATCTTTCGCTAGTTCTTCTGGAGAAATGAAAGATACGGGCCAATCTATGAAGGTAAATAGTCTTTGTTCTTCGGACAAAAATTCAGAGTCTGGACATATGAACGTCTTAGACCGCCGAAGTCGCCTATCATCAGCCTCCATCATCGGTCGATCGGGAAATTTATAATTACTTCAGATTTAAGTACTGTCTAAATGATGGGTTTGCAGACACCACTGTCCTAGCGCGTAAGATGCGAGGTTTATATCTTAAAAATGAATATAAAATTAACTTTTTTTCTTTTAAATTCTGCGACATAAATATTTTTTTTAAAGATTTTTAAAATTTATCGTATCTAATTGATTAATCATATAACTCCTCCCCTATTACAAACTTCTTACAATTTCCATTCGCGAAACGGTAATATAATAAATATATTTAGTTTTAATAACCTATTTTAAAAAATAGATTTGTAACATATAACCCCCTCCATTACGATGAAACCCGCTAGAAAGTACGTATTAAAAAAATCGATAGTTTTAAGCGCGAGATGCATGATTTCCTTCAATGATAATTTTATAAAAATGTAATAACAAAATTATAAATTTATTTTTTAAATATTTATTTTTAGATTTTTTTTTGTATTTATACGATATATAAAAAATAAAAATGTTACTAAGTTTCAATTTAATATATGTCTATCGGGACAGTTATATAAGCCCCCTTTCCTTTATTAAAAATTCACTCTCGATTGATATTTTTGCAGGCTCATTCGGAGATTGAAAGCGATAGAGAAACGATCCACGCGCCGACCAATTCGGAGAATGCAAAACGCCGTTAGATAGCTGCAAATCTCAAAGATAAAAGCGATCATAACTTCGATCACACCCTAAGAATCATCATGTTCTCAGTAAAGGTTAATATATATGGCGCCCTTATCGACGAGTCGCATTACTCCGTATTAGAATTCGAGTCGCCGATCGTTCTCGCCCGCCAATCGCAATGGACAGAAATAGATTTAAATAAAAAAGGTGAAAAATATTTCGTTCACTTTAAGCCGAGGGCGTATTTGCGACCGTTTGCGAATCATCAGAATGTAGCGCTCAACAACATCGACGAACCTTATTCTTTCGTCGAAACTCTCGACGAATATTTGTTCTTCGACCTCATCCCCGATGCTCTAGAGCAGAAGCTCGGGATGACTTTATCTACGATTGAAAAGACTTACGTTTTGAATCCCGAAATTGTGAAAAAGAACGTCCTCGATTTAAACCTCCTTACGAATAATATGTTCGAACGATGGAAACTCCACTCCGAAAAGAAAATCGAAAGCCTAGAAAGAGGCGAAACCTCTATCGTCGAAAAAAATAAACTGGAACGATGCCTTACCGTGATGAAAGAACTGATCAACAGCGGGTTTACCGCCCATATGTCGGAAGTTAGAAAATCGGAAAAATCCCTAATCGAGGCTAAAGTTTACGAATACGATTTAAGGAAATCGGCTTTCGAGTGCAGCAAGTCGATCGCCGCTTTTTCCGATATATTAAAAAGACCAGGATCGAAAACTAGATTTTCCAAGGGAGTAAAATTCTCAGATTTCCTCTTAAGATCTTCCAGTAATTATTTGGTCAAGTCAGAAGAAAAAGACGTTGTTTTTAAAGGAAAAATTGTTATTAGAAAACTCGAAGAAGATTTTAGCGTTACCGATAAGCGCAATTTTCTCGACGTCTGGGAATCAAAAAGAGAAGACATTAATAGGATAACCGAAATCGACGGATGCGGCATTTCACTCGAACGCACGATAACCGAACTTAAAGATTCCTTTTTACCGCAATTGCTGCACCGAGGAAAACCCGCCGTTTTAAGGTTTTTTCCTTTTATCGGCCTTCCGGTATTGGCGGAAATAAATGCTGTTTGTCAAAAAAATCCTTGGAGATTGACTTTGATAATAAACCAACTGGACAGTATCATCCCTTTCGTGAGTCAAATTCCTTTGGATAGCTCGATAGAAACGCCTGTGTTCGAAAACCACTTTGAAAAACGGACCTTCCTCGAATTTGGGAGGCCAAAAATGTGCTTCAACGCGGTTATCCCGATTTTAAGGCCGGAATCGGTAGACGTTTTAAAACCCATCCTTCTGACGAATGTCATCGCCTCGATTTTATCGTTCTGCGTTTTGAGAAACCCTCTCCTCCACGATAAAAATGCATATATTGCCGCGCTAATATGTCTTTGGTGCAAATTAATAGATCTCGACGGAGACAAATCCGTCCATTCTCGAAGAATATTCGAAGCGATATGCGCTACCGCCTGCGCTTTCCTGCATTGGCCTCACCTCGCGGCGTATAAGGAGAAGCTATTTAAATCGCCAGAATCGACGTTAGGCCGAGGCGTAGATGAGAAGGGCGGCGGCGATGGACTGGAGATTTGTTCCGAAAATTTAGGAAAGGCACTTTTTTTCTTTTATATTTATTACGGCGAATTGAAAGAAACGGAGGTATTTCATTTTATGAAACAATTCGTACGCGAATACATATCTCGATTAATTTACAAATTGGTCGAAAATAATGGCTTGAAAACAGTCATGAAGTATTTGTTCATAAAGAATAGAAACCTAGTTTTCTCAACGGATGACGAACTAATTAACGAACCTTATTTAACCGACGTGAAGAAAAAAGCTGAAACTATAACCAACTGTTTTTTAGATGAGCACGAGCACCTCGAAAATCACCTCGAGAGCGGAACTACGAGAGGAATGCTTAGAAACTACTGCAGAAACCTTACTTTGAACATCACAAAACGATTAACGTTGAATTTACCATTCTTGTTCGCCTGCAAAGACGAAGAATTTATCGGAGATTTCGATTTAATGGACGTCCAAAAAATGGCCATGCGAGTATTTAAGTTATCGGAAAAGGAAATCGATTTAATTTTCGACGAAAAGAAGATATTCTCCTACGTTTATCAGAGCTTGATGGCCGAAAAGAGTTCCTGCGGGGGCGATATATTCAAAAGAAAACTACACCCGTACAGCTATGCGCGAAAGCAAATGAATTCTGAAATTCGCCAGATGTATAAAGAGGACGTACTCAAACGAGTCGTGACTACTTTTAATTTTTAGCAAAACAGCGATATTCGAAAGAGTAATTATTGCGCAGTCCCTCCAAATTCGGTTCTCGTTCGCTAGTGGCGAGATCGAGGTAAATGAAATTTTGTAATGGCGTTAGTTTGGCTGAGTAGTTATTCTGAGTAACTTTTTTCGCGCAGTCAAATTCGCGTGAGTAAAAAGCCCCCCCCCCTTTTTTTTAAACTTGCTATTTCTAACTTGTTACAAATTTACCTTTTAACATATTGTAATTATGTACAATGGACAATTCGTTATATTTATTAAAAATATTTTTCATATATATTTGCAAAGATATACTCAACTTCTAGTGTAACATATAAAAAATATAGTGAGCGAATAAATTTTTAGTTCTAATTACTTCATTTATACTTAACACTTTACTGACGTATTGTCGATGTTGGTCTGTTTCGATAAAAATCGATCGAATTTTATAGAAAAGTAAACACAGTGAAGATGCGAACATCGCGAAAAAACTGAATTTTAACAAGAACTGACCCCCTTCCAGAACCGCGCAACCTCCAGAACCGCTCACGTTCCCCGTCTTCCACTATTACCGCAATGATTGGACGTTTAAATTTTTGGTTTCTAAGTTGATTTTGTCGATGTTGGTCTGTTTCGATAAAAATCGATCGAATTTTTAGGAAAAGAAAAAAGTGAAGATCGAACATCGCGAAAAAACTGATTTTACGAGAACTGACCCCCTCAGAACCGCGCCACCTCCAGAACCGCAGTTCTAGAACCGGCGCACCCTCCGAACTCGCACCTCCAGAACGCTCACCCTCCAGAACGCGCACCCTCCAGACCGCACTTTCTAGAAACGCGACCCTCCAGAACCTCGCACCCTCCAGAACCGCGCACCCTCCAGAACCGCTCACGTTCCCCGTCTCCGGTTTCTAAGTTGATTTTGTCGATGGTGGTCTGTTTCGATAAAAATCCATCGAATTTTTAGGTAAAGAAAAAAGTGAAGATCGAACATCGCGAAAAAACTGAATTTTAACGAGAACTGACCCCTTTCCAGAACCGCGCACCCCCCCAGAACCGTGCGCCCTCCAGAACCGCTCACGTTCCCCGTCTCCACTATTATCAGCATAAATGGACGTTTTAAATTTGTGGTTTCTAAGTTAAATTTGTCGATGTTGGTCTGTTTCGATAAAAATCGATCGAATTTTTAGGAAAAGAAAAAAGTGAAGATCGAAGCTAGCGAAAAAACTGAATTTTAACGAGAACTGACCCCCTTCCAGAACTGCGCACCTTCCAGAACCGCGCACCCTCCAGAACCGCGCGCCCTCCAGAACCGCACGTTCTAGAACCGCGCACGCTCCAGAACCGCGCACCTTCCAGAACCGCGCACCCTCCAGAACCGCGCAACCTCCAGAACCGCTCAACCTCCAGAACCGCGCGTTCTAGAACCGCGCACCCTCCAGAACCGCGCAACCTCCAGAACCGCGCAACCTCCAGAACCGTGCAACCTCCAGAACCGCGCACCATCAAGAACCGCGTGCCCTCCAGAACCGCGCACCCTCCAGAACCGCTCACGTTCCCTGTCTCCACTATTATCCGCATAAATGGACGATTTAAATTTATGGTTTCTAAGTTGATTTTGTCGATGTTGGTCTGTTCGACCGAATGAGAATGAGTTAGACTTAGCTGAAGCTCGTTGTACTATTTCTATCTCTTTGGTTATTCGGAGTATGATAGATTTTTATTTCTTTAGCACCAAATTGGCCATTTCCGATATATTTATTTTATTTTTCAAAATAAGTAACAAATTACCATTTTTAAAGGAAAATATCTTTCCTGGTACGTGAAGTAAGGGGCTGCAGGTCACACATATAAAGAAAAATTAATCGGTGCGCTATTTTTTTATTAAAAAAATTATTTATTAAAACATTTTATTTTATATTTTATAAAGTTTCGAATTTTAAAATCCCGTTTTATGTCATGTCGCAAAAGGAAAGAACGATAAATCGTTAATTCAATACATATTTTTAATAATCTATATACTATTAATTTTAAAGTTGCTTTTTTTTGGATGGATTTCGTTTCCATTTGTGGAGATGATTTTATTGTAAAAATTTTGAAGTAAAACTTTTTGTTAATAAATTATTTTTTTTATATTTGCTCTTTATTCCAACATTTGTGTCACTATTCAATTTTTTAATAAACATGGAAGGTTTTAAACAAGATGTCAAATGGTCTCCTGAAATGCAATTAAAATTTCCGATCAAGAGACACACACGTGCATTATAATGAGGAACGTCTAGCGAACTACAGATTGATGGTTGGAGTATATGTAAAAATTTTATATACTGTGATAAAAAAAGTGGAATTGAAAGATAAATCTCGACAGATAATTACTATTACTATCACAAAATTAACTGCTTGATTATAAGGAATGAAAAAATTGAGGACAAATTAGAATTTTGAATACAAAATCTGATTTTCCGTATCATGATAAAACTTATTTTTATGAGTTTTGGATATTCACACACCTTTAGAGAAATAAAAATCAGAAGTGGAAGTGACGGTAAACTTAAAAATCTTTTTATTGCTAAGAATGAGAGTTCAATAAAAGTAAATTTCGAATCATTATTGGTTAAGTTTATAGATTTCACAATTAAAGTGTGGTCAGACAAAAGTATTGAGGAGTCAACTTACTAATGATAATTTCCCAACAGAAATCGTATAAGAAAATTGATTTGAAGACGAAAGATTTTGATAAAGATGATAATTTTCACAAAAATACGAAAAAGTAACCTACCATAAAATTCGTTCCGACTAACAAATCCTATAACAATTAAAAAAGAAAAATAAACACGCGTATCAGATAAACAAAATATAGATCAAAATTCATGACAAACAAACGTTGATGAGTAGCTTCACTAGGCGAATATTACACAACCTAGATATGTATATAAGAAATAACAAGCATACATACAGAAATCAGGTTAATAAATAAACCGAAGCTACCTGCCATTTTGTAAATAAGAGGAAGAAACAGAATTGTTAAATATTCGAGCCCGTGAACCTTTCTGATCCTCAACGAGTAATATTCTGAACTAACAAAATCTTCCGAGTGTTATTAGAAAAATGTGTAAAAGTTTAATAAATAACAAACATTGTATAAAAAACGCGAATATGAAAAAGAGAAACGTATTCAACTGTCGGATTGTATGCCTTCATTTTCTTCCGATTATCTAAAGATTTTCGAAAAACTAAAAGAAAACGATACGGATATAAAATCTGAGGATTCTGATACTTATGACTCTGAAGAATATGAAATGAAGGAAGAAGTGGAGGGTGAAATAGTACATTCCACCCACCTTTTCCAACCCTCGGAGAATGAAAATAATGAAATTGAAATCGAAAAACAACGAGAGGAGGAGCAATTTATCCAAGATTTGTTAAATGAAAAATTAAAACGAAAAGACGAACAAAGACAAATCCAAAATCTAAAAAAACGACAAAAGCGACAAGAGCTAAATATTGAGGCAAAAGAAGTAAAACGAAAGATAAAAGATATTAAAAATAATCCCCATAAATTTCGCGAGATGAGAAGTAGCAATGTTCCCCTCATACCTGAAAAAAGTTTTTGTTTAGCCAGTATCCGAGATTCCGATGAAATTCCACCCGACAACTTAGGAACGTACGGAGATCATATTTGTCCCGTATGTAAAGCCAAAAAATTTAAAAAAGAAGCTGCGAGCCTTTGCTGTTCTAACGTTAAGATCCCACCCTCACAATTCCTCTATTACAGTAAAATTTTGATCACCAATCCTCCCTTACCAAAGAGAATTTCATTAAGCAAACTTATACAAACAGCACACAAAATTACTTTGACAGCCGCCGGCAGTGTTATTAAAATTTTCCCAGTTTACTTTTAGAATTAAGGGGCAGGTGTACCATCACTTAGGTAATTTAAAACCTCAGCTTAATTTGAGAATAAATGGAAAAT
>JABUQX010068645.1:0-18865 GCA_015478945.1 Trachelipus rathkii | reverse complement strand
AATTATATATACTTATATATATAAATATATATATAATATATTAAATAATTATATATATATATATATATATATATATTTTATATAGATATATATATAATAATATATTAATATATATAAATATACCGTATAGTAATATATAAATATATTAATATTATATATATATAATATATATATAATATATATATATATATATATATAATAATATATTATATATATGTATATATATATAAATTTATAAATATATATATATATATAGTAGTAGTAATATATACTTATAATATATATATATAATAGGTTATATTATATATATATATAAAATATATATATTATAATAGTATATATATATAAATATATATATATATATATTAGGATGTACCGATACCAGAAAGAGGCCGATATACCGATACTTTATTTTTTTAGGTGCCGATACCGATACTTTAATTAATATAATAAGATACACAATAATAGATAGAACATTTTGTGCACTGCTAGGCAAACTCAAGGATTGCATTCCTGTACAAACCAATACTTAGTCATTTTATATGTTCATATTGGTTTGTGCCCAATTATTATTTCATTTTATAAATAAAATAGTACCTTTAAGGAAATATAATTGCCAAATATAATATTAAATAACTTTTTTATGTTTGTGTTATATTTTAAAAAAATATTCCATTTCCCCATTTTCAAGTAAGTATTTACAAAGTTTAGCTACTATCTTTTATGTTTTAACATGATTACAATATTACCAAGATTCTTTAACTAGCTAAAATATACGAGAAGAATAAAGAAAATGAAAAGCAGAAGATACCTCAATTAATCAGCCGAAAAGTTAAAATAAAAAAACCGCTATAACTCAAACATGACATAATAAAAATACTCCTTTAAGATAAGATATCATTCAATACTCAAAATCAAAAATTCACAAATTGGGATGCAAAAACATTAAGCTTTCACTAGTAATCTGGCGAGAGACTTTTCCTTTTTGGGGGTTTAATTCCTACACCAAAGAAGCTATAAATACGCTCTCTCTCGCCTGATGAAGGAGGTGCTGATAACTATTTGCCTGCAAGCACTGATAATAATGAAAACCTTGTCCCATTTTCATGCCACCGCATGAAAGGATTCTTTCTGTAGGCAGCATCTCATTTTTTCGTGTTTAGAGCTCATCTCCTCTTTCACGAATTGCAAAATTTGAATTATCTTTGCTCGTTGATAACTGTCTCTTCATTTTTTTCTGAGGTTCATTGGTGTGATTCCTTTGAAGGTGAATGAGATGTAAATGCAATTTCGGCCATGAACTTATCAAAGTCAAACATATCCAAATCCTCATCGTCTAGGTAGGTTTATTTGCTGAAAAGCCACAATCGTCACTATCAGTGCTGGTGCCAGGGGTTGCAGATAAGGCGGCTTTCCACCTCTCTGTCTCTTTTTTTTTTCTTGTCAAGCGAGCAAGCTCCTCGGTTATGGCATTAGTTTAATGCATTCTAGAAGTGGTTCACCGTCGGAGGTGCCATTCTTGTGGGGTGTCAGCTAGCTTAAGGAATTTCTTATTAAACCTTTTATTTATTTATTATATATTACCGGCAGAACCCTATTCAAGGAGTTGGTGTTGAAGTCCTCTAAAAATCCATCTAACGCAAATTACCCAGACAGATGAGCACAGACGCGGCTTTAAAGTGAGGAAAATTAAATTGAGTAGGAAAACACAAGATGATGGAAGAAGAATATCCACAGAACAGATGGTGGCAGGAAAAAAAGAAGCACCGCAGCGAACCAGTCTGGTGTTACTAACATCAACAACACAAAACTCAAGTGCCGACACAGCACCCCTTGTGCACGAGGGCTTCGCTAAAGGTGGTGGTACGCGAGTGAAGTTTCCTCGAGCACTTGCCTCTACAGTACTATAGAAAAAAGGATATAAAGCACCAGCATCGCGCCGCAAATATAAAGAGTATCAACGTTGAACTAGAAGGTACAGGGACAGTTTATAAATGTCTTTTGCCTTTGAGACTCGACCCTATCCAAAAGGCGGATGAAACCAGTTAAGCCAGAGCCCTCCATGATAGGAGAACAGTACTTCATACAAGACAGAAAAGAGTCCCTTGTATAGGTGGAGTAACTGAGAAAGAGGAAGAAAGAGCTCGCGACACTCCTAAAACAGAACTCCCAGCTTGAGCCATCCCTAGGCAACCACTGTGATTTGAGGTTTCAAAACATTTTTTTTATGTTAAGGTCAAGGATGTTATTAATTGTCAACAGGAGAGACGAGAAGACCGTCGAAAGAGATAGAAAATTTAAGTGTCTTAGAGAGAGAGTTATTTGTAGAAGTTGGGTTTATAAAGAGATTTAAATTTCACAAGCTTGAGACGAACCCAACCCCTTGATAATTCTATCCAGATCAGCGAAGAGATTAGAATCGGAAAGATTAAGACGAGAGGGCAATTCTAGAAGTAAAAGAGGGAGCGAATTGATATTGAGTTGAAGAATAAAGTGGGCGAAGTTCATCGACGAGGTATGAGTGGATAAGAGTTAGATGTGAGGTGAGAAGATCATTGATGAAAAGCAGGATAAAGTAGGAGATAAAACAAACCCTGAGGAACACCAACTAATTGACAGAAAAAGGAAGAAGTCGCCCCATCCAACAACGGCCGACATTGAGCGATTTGAAAGAAACTAGACATTAAGTAAGCAAAGAGAAGAAGGAAACCCAAAGGAGGGGAAGCTTGGAGAGCAGTGACGCATGCCATACCCGGTCTAATGCTTTGGATTATGTCAAGCGCAACCACACAAGTCTTCCCGTAGTTTCTAAGGGGCGGAACACCATAAATCTGTTAAATAGGAAAGTATAGCGCCAGTAGTTCTCGAGCACCGAAAGCCGTACTGTTAATCAGAAAGAAAGGGAATGAGATTCAGATGATCTAAGAAGTGAGAGTTGACAAGGTGGATTTCAAAGATCTTAGAAAGAAGACAAGTGAGGCTATAGGGCATAGTTAGAAGGATCAGAGCAGCATACTTTTTTTTTTCGGGATATGTTGGACATATTGCGCGCACTTCCAACACTGAGGGAAGTGCTAGTATTGAGGCATACAGAATATAGTTGAACGAGAGGAGGGCCAGCACGTGAAGCACACGGCCCTTCATTAAAAAGCTCGAAGAGGAATGCCATTCCGGGGACACCCGCCTTGCCTAACGTCATAGATTCAGGAGCTCATGCACCGATCAAATGAAATGACAGGTAAAGGCATAGGGGACACCTGAGAGGAGAAATAAGAGGAAGAGGAATACCAGAATCGACCAGGGTTGAATTAGAGGAAAATAGGGGGAGGCCAAAGAGATTGATTGGCCTTTTCAGATGTGAGCTATATAAAGTATTAACAACTGAATCATCAGAGCGAATAAGAGGAGGAAAAGAAGATTTACAGAAAGTTGTTAGAAATGTTTTTGGCAAGAGGCCAGAGAGATTTTGTCAGTAGGAGAACCAAGGAGGTTCGCGCATGTATTTCGTTTAATATGAAAAGTCCGCTGTTGCTCGCAAGGAGTATCCTGCAACGATTTCTGCAGCTGGAATGGGAGAATTAGCTAGATGATAGGAGAACGAGAATTGTTTCCCACACCTGATAAGCTTCTTCTCTAGCCGAATGGGCCAAGGGAACAAGCACGATCCGAACCATGGGATTTAGAGAAAACAAAGATTTTAGTCCAAAAGCAAATGAAACCTGCGTCATTCCCATTGAACAATTACCAGTTCCCACTTTATCGGCAGAATCTTAAGCGTGTCTTAAGAGTCAAAGCAGTACTTTCAATTATAGTTAGCGTAGAAGCAACGCAATGCCCCCAAATCGGCCCGATCAAAGTGCCAGAAAAACCGCATAGGGCAGGATGGAGATGTTGGAGAGAAAGTATTAAAATTAAGTGATATAAGGTTGTGGTCAGATTTACTATAGAAGGCGAAGGTGGTGTATTTTAGAGAGAAGGACTACTGGTGAAACAAAGGTAAAGTGTTTTTCAATACTCGGGTTGGGGACGATCCGGAATGTGTGTAGTTTATTTAATCAGTTTGCTCCAGATCGTTGAGAAACTAATGATTCGGGCTTCCTCGCCAACTAAATCATACGAGAGGAAACCCAACAATCAGTTCTTGTGTACATCTGGAAATCCCTAAATAGAGACCTCAGTATATAGATTATAGATAATAGTCTCGTGAGAAAAAGAAATAAAAAAAAAAAAAAAAAAAAAAAAAAAAAAAAAAAAAAAAAAAAAAAAAAAAAAAAAAAAAAAAAAAAAAAAAAAAAAAAAATAAAAAAAAAAAAAAGGAATGAAAATCTGTTCTGTTAGGAGAACAGTAGCAGAAGCATAAGAATGTTGTAGTAGAAGGAAGAAAGATTTTAAGCCACAGAACATCGAAGTTAGGAGATTCGAGATTCTCGAGACGTGTTATTATAGGAATGTTTATATTTACATAGGCACATACTCCACCCTTCAAACGGAAATTATAAAAAGTTATAGTTGGATATATTAAACGAGTTGAAGGATGAATTATTAGCATTCTGGGTCTCAGACAAGAGCAGTAAAATTAGGTGTAGAGTTAGAGAGGTAGTATTCCATGGATGCAGAGTTAGAGTGCAAGCCATTGATGTTGGTAAAGTCAAAAGAAAGCCACGCCTGTGCAAATCTGCTATCATACACGCACACGCACACGCAATCACAAAAAAAAAAAAAAAAAAAAAACAGAAAACAAATAGACAAAAACCAAAGGAGAAATGAGGAAAATTTATTCGTACGCTAAAACCTAAATTTTAAAACGATAAAACCCTATTTACAGCAAATATCTAAAATATGAATAATCCAGAAAGTTTAAAAACACTCACGCACTCACATGCTCTCACGAAATTGCGTACAAAAAAAAAAATACTATTGATCAACTAAAAAAGTAGATAAATCTGTATAAATTATAATAATGGCTGTCCAAATAGGTAAATTTTACGCTAAAGACCAAGTTGGAGAAACGCTAAAAATCTAAGTTAAAAAGGAAATCGAGGAAAAAAAAAAACATAACTTGGTACTAGCTATCTATATCGAACTAGATTTATTATTGAATCTAAAATTTCTCATAATTTTTTCACCCAAAAAGTAAGAAGTTTCGGGTAAGTATTGTCTATTTTAACCGATACCGATTCACCGATACCAGCAAAAATGGCCGAAACTACCGATACCGATAATTACCGATCTATCGGATACATCCCTAATATATATATATATAATTCTCAGATATATATAAATATACTATATAATGAAATATATTTATATGATATATATATAAGATAGAGATAGTAAAATATATACCGTATATATATATAAACCAATATTATATATATATATATATACTATATATATATATATTAAATATATATATATATATATATTATATATAAATTATATATATATAATATATATATATATATATATATATATATATATAATAATATATATATATATATATATATTATAATATATATATATATTATAATATATTATAATTATATTATATATATATATATATAATATAATTTGTGATATTTAAGATTGCTAGCAAATTTAAAAAAGTGAAAAAAATTATTTTAAATTTTATACGCAATGGATAAATTTGTTATTAAGAGGCCTCGCCTTAGTGATAAAATGATATAATTACGTCTTGACTGAACACAAACAACTTACACATTGAAATGATGGAATTGTTGCATATTTAGTGTATAATGCAAATGGCAGTTGCGAATGCCGTCCCGAAGTATTGTCGGTAACCTTATAGATCATATGAATGAAGTCTTCCGCACGTGAACCGTAGAATCAACGTTGAGAAATATCGTTGTTTTTATATTGGAAATTACATTTACTCAATATAGAATTACTGACAGTCTAAAATTTGATTTATTAACAAAAACATGCAAACCACTAAGCACCTACAACTTTAAGCAAGGTATCACAGAAGGCAAAGGGCTTTCCTTTACGATTGGCTAAATATCAATATACAATCGTTGTAGTATGCTTCAAAAAAATTAAAAGACCCTTTCTGAGTATAATATATGCGTAGTTATTTTTAAGGCTATGTGTCAAAAGAGGGTTTTTTGGGAGTCATTTATTGTCACGCACCAATCTTTAAAATATAAAGACTCTTGCAATCACGATAGCATTAGAACCATGTTAATTCTGTGCAGTGGCATCAGATGCTGCTGTAGCAGGGAGAAATTTTGACAAATAAATTTTAAATAAACGTGTTAATGTTTTTGAACAATTAAATAATGCTGAACATTGTAATTATCTAAAAAAATAGTTGTTGCCAATAATTTCAACTTTTGATCTTCTGGTGGAACCCATAATCTAGCTTGTTCGAGGCAGTTACTGCACATACGGGTAATTTTTCGGATTTGTGGTAAAATTCAGAGAGTTGAAGCTTGTGGAGTGCTTGCTTACTGAGCATTTACAATCAAGTGGAGGTTATCAAAAATACACATCACATATTATTCAGAATGAACTTAATCCATATACGCGAACCTAATTTGTAAAAAACATTGTGGAGGAAGTGAGATAGTGAATATTTTTCACTTTTAGCGGATGAAACAGCAGACATTTCGGGGGTGGAGGAGCAGTCAATTGGTGGCGATCGTTTCGTTGATAAGGAGTTGAAAGTCAGAGAAGAATTTTTAGGTTTAACTCGTTGAGAAAAATTAAAAAGCTGAAGATATAGGCAGAAGTCATTTTATGACTACCAGAGAAGTTACATTTTAAATATGAATAAAGTCGTTGGAACTTGGATTTGATGGATGCTAAACCATGGGAAAAGGAAAAATGGAGTACAGAAAATAATAAGAAAACAATATCCAAAGGCCAAATTTTTCCACGTGCTTCTCATCGCCTTAAATTTAGTTGTTTAAATGACTGAGAATACTATGTTCACCAGAATTTCGAAATACTAGTGGGCATTCAATGAAAGTTATATAAGATTTTTGTGGAAAGCCCAATGTTGCAGTAGCGAAAACTGATAATAAATGTATACCTAGTGTTCTATGCGAAAAACAAGATTGGTGCCTCAAAATACAAAGTCCATCAAAATTTTGTTTTTGAAAAAGTTTTCATTCACATTAAATCAGGTTTTGGATATACTTTGTTGATCAGATTCAGGAGGAACTATAGCCATCGATGGAGTACAGCACGCATTTCAATTTGTTCGTCAGCAAATAGGAGAACTCCCTAAATTTCATTATTTGCTTAGTTATTGTCATGGCCAAGTATTCCTCTACTTTGAGCTGTCCATCACGAACATTCTTCAAACTAAAACAATCAATCTGGAAGAGGTTCACATTCACGTTGAAAAGGTGTTAGAATAGTAAAAAAAACAATAGAGACAAAAAAAACATGTCGCGCCTGTTTTCAAGAACTTTTACCAGTGTTAAGGAATTACAGAATTTTTTTTTATAGCAATTCTCAATGCCACGTATAGTGTCAAAACAAATGCAAAGACCTAACTTTTCATGTAGTTCTGAGGAGGATTATTTCAGGGTTTCTCTATTTATATCATACCTAGATTCACTGATTTCGTCTCTGAATATCAGATTTTCGGACGACAACAGAAACCAACATCTTTTCTGGATTGACCATGTCCAGCTCTAGAATAGAAAATTTAACCCATATCTAAATAAAAGCAGAAAAAAGTGAAATAACTATATACAAAGTATGAGTACTGGGAAAGGTGAAGCAGAATCAGGTTCCAACTTTATGGAGAAATCAAGAATTGGGGACCAAGGTTGATGTAGTACGATTAAATATGTGTTCTATAGTGAACTGATCCGTTAAGCATTGCGCTTTTTTCCCTGTTTTTTACAAGCAATTAAGAATTCTTCTAACGCTTTAGATCTCGAACGACTGGTGCACTAATTGGAAGAATCATTCAGCACTTTAAGATAGAGTTAAAACTTTGGCGTAGGTCAAACCATTCTAAAGATTCGATTAAATGTTATGTTTGCTCAGTGTTCACAGGGAAAGAGGTGTTTGATAAAAAAAAACACAACTAATTGATGAGGATATAAAGACAGAATTGCAAACCGAATCATAATTATTTTTTACCAATATTTTGAGTTTCAAATAAACAATAATTAAACTGAAATTAAAAAAACTAATAGATTTAGTTCTTAACGCTGCCTCAAGCCAAATTCCAAGTAGTATTATTTTTCGCAACTACTTTTATAGTTCATTTTACTTTGATTAAAGTATACTAAAAAAGGTTATATATGACTGTTAGCTACAGTCTGTGTGCCAAATTAATTTCTGACGACATAGTGAATTAAGCATTAATATCAGACATTTATTATCAAATACAAATTTGGATCAAATAGTAAATACAGTGCCGCTGGTGCGTAAACGTCGAAGCGGTTCGAAGAAACAAAGGAAAAGCCAAAATAACCTGTAAGTTAACCCATTATATATATATTTAGGATGGGCGATTATAGAAATTTTTGCCGAGACGATGACGATTAGAGCAAATTTCACCGATGACGATGACTGATAATGCAAAAAAAAACTTTTTTTTGTAATTTCTCTCTCTCTCTCTCTAAATATATATATTATATATATATATTAGTTATATATATATATATATATATATATAATATATATATATATAGTATATATATTATATAAAATATATATATATATAATATTATTATATATATATAATATATATATATATTATATTAGTGATTGTTACCTAAAAAAGGGCCCACAATTTAAATTTGGCAATAACTACTAAACTATTTAACATATATGAGTTTTAAAAATAAGTTCTAGAATGGCAGGTCCTATGTATGTTACCACATAAAATTTTTTTGTTTGCTTAAAAATTGTTAAAATTATTTAGACTCGAAGTGAAGACAGAAAAAAAAGGCCCGCCGTTTGCAAAAAGGGCCCATGTGTATGACAAAAAGGGCCCACCCTTTTAACTCTTGCTAAGGAGTTAGATTTTTGTGGTATTTTAGGTTATTATCTGTTATTAAGTTTGTGCTAAATAGGCAGAATTTTTTTTTTTTTTTTTTGAAATTTAAAATAAAAAAAAATAATAAAATAATAGAAAGAAAGAAAAACGCTCGAAATGAACTTTACAGATCATCCCATTTGGGTCAACCCTCATAACTCTCTCTAGAGTTAATTTTTTTGTGTTTTTAGGTTATTATTTTGTTATTTAAGGTTTTTGTGACTAAATATGTAGAATTTTTTTTTTTTTTTTTTTTTTGAAATTAAAAAAAAAAAAAAAATAATAAAATAAAAAAAAGGTAAATTTCCTCAAAATTTAAGCAAAAATTCCAAGTTTGGGCCATACCGCTTGAAATTAAACTTCCTCTCTGAGTGAAATTTTTTTTCTGGTGTTTTTCATGGTTTATTATTTATTATGTACAAACAATTGGTGAAAATAAAGAATTTGTATAGCCGCTTTTCTCAGATAAGAGCAATAATATTCAGAGAAAAAAGTGGACGCCTTTTTACATAACAAATTGAAATTGTTTTCTTATTTTTTTAGACAATATAGCTAAAGTAAACCAAAAATAAACAAATATACCAGTTTTGTCTAGGTGTTATAAGCACATATACAGGCCAATTTCATTCACAAAAAAAAAAGTGGGCCTAGTTGTATTGTCATACAAATATGGGGTCCCTTGATTCGGAGTTATAGTCTTTTTGATGAAAAGTACATGTGGTTGTGTATTAGAGTTTTGGTGCACCCCAGTGGGCACACAGAATATCGTAAATTTAAGAGAATGGAGATTACCTTTTGCATGTGAAATAGGAACTAACATAATTAAGTTCTGAATATTAATATAATTAAGAATACAGACGGGATTTTCTTGTATTATATGACAGGAGGTATTGGACTGGAAAGTACAAAAATGTTTTTTCACGATCGTCAAAAAGTAGGTGAAATTTTTTGAAGAAATTTTCAAAAAAAGCCCAAAATTCAAAAAATCAAAATTTGAACCATTTTAACACCTTTAAACATGCATACTCGATGGGGTTAATAGGTCCACCAATTTTTTCGCTCTACACATCATATATACGGAGATACAGGGTGGGCCTTTTTTGCATAACAAAAATGGGTGGGCCTTTTTTAATATATTACTATTATATAATATATATTATATTATATATATATATTAACTGATTTATTAGGGTATGTCTGTGGCCCACCTGGGCCAAAGTATAGGATGAATCCCACATTGACGATATATATAGTGATATATAATAGTATGTCCGAGTATTATCCTTATGATTGCATATATATCTATATATATTATATATAGCTAGTATATATATAAGTATGGATTTTATATACTGTGAGTAACTTATGCTTGTATAACGATAGTTTCATCTTATATAGAACTATTAAATATAATAGTGATATATATAATATAATAAAGGGCATATATATATAAGGCTGTAGAACTGAGGGGGGTTTCCTAGGAAGGGGCTTACTTTCTTGTGTTCACTACCCTCCTCCTGAAATTGTTATTCTGTAGCGATATGATCATCATTCATTTTACTACTTTTTTGCTTATATCCTTAAGCGTCATGGGCTTAATAAATAATAATTATGAGCTAATAATAATTAGTATTAATAACTGCACCATATAATACACATAATACACTCCACTAGTTACAAAATCAATATTGGAACAAATTAAAATGAGAGAATGATAACTGAATAGTAATAATAGATACAATAATAGTGAAGTCAATGAAAAATGAAAAAAGGTAATTATTAATGGAAATGAGGAGACAATTAATTTTAGTGGTCCGTAACGATTGTTAGGTCAAGTCCCTGTTTCCTCATACATGTATTAAAAATATTTAAGTACCACAGGGACTTAAAATTGTAAAGTGGATTCCAAATTTGCTGAATGATTTGCAAATTGGCTACCTCATTAAGGAATAATTCATGAGAATGAGTAATAAAGTATATTAAAAAGTATAAGGAGTAAGCTGTAAGCGTTGATGGGATGAGCAGTTTATCATTCTCTTACTTCAGCTAAATCCTTTCATTTTTCCTTCTTCATTCCTCTAAAATAAATATTTCTTTCCTCAATAATCCATTGAGTCGATCGTGCTTGTTCCTGGCTCACATGATCAGGCTAGAGACAGTGCATATCGGGGGTGGAAAAATTCTCGTTTCTCCTATCACTCTCCTAATTTTCATTCAGCTTAAAATCGTTGCAGGATACTCTTCGATCACGACGCGCAAAGCGGGCTTTCATCAAAGGAAAGTGCGCTAAACTCCTGGTTCTCTTACTGACAAATCTTTCTGCTTAGCAACATAATAATAAAATTTATTATTGTAAATCTGCTTTCCTCCACTTATTCGATCTGATCATTGTGTTGCTAATTCTCCAACTGAAAAGGCTAATCTCTTCGCCCCTCGCTACCTTATATATATATTCTCTATGTCTCAATGTACTATTACAACTTTCCCTTCAGTTGTTTTGGAGAAGCTCTCACATGTCCAAGACCTATTCCGAAAAAAGAGAAGTACCCCCTGTGCTCTCATCTTGATTTTCATATCTAAGAATTTTGAAACCCTTTTTTTAAACTACTTCTAGTATCATCTGGAAACTCATTACGATCGCCAGTACGGCTCTCGTTGGCCACGAAGTCTACTGGCGATATTACATTCCGTATCTAACCGGATTATGGTTTATCGGCTCTTTAGAAACTACGGTGAAGACTTGCGTGGTGATGGCGCTTGACATATCCAAAAGCATTTGACCGAGTATGGCACGCGTCACTGCTTCTCCAAGCTGCCTACCTTCTTTTGGTTTTCCTCCTTCTCTTAGCTTACTTATGTTTCTAGTTTTCTTTCAAATCGTCTCTCAAAATCGGCTGTTGTTGATGGGAGGTGACTTACTTCTTTTATCTGTCAAATAGTTGGTGTTTCACCGCAGGTTCTGTCTTATCTCCTATGACTTTATGCCTACTTTTCATTAATGAATCTTTCTCCTGCACCATCTAACTCTGATATCACGCGCTATTCCGATGACTCGTTTAACCCTTCATTCTTTAAACTCATATGCAATTCTACTCCCTTCTTTTATATTCTAGAATTGCCTCTTTCGTATCTAATCCTTCCTGATTAGTATTCTCGGCTGATGGATGAGAAATTAACTTTGTGTAAATATCCAATTCTTTAATAAACAGCCAACTTCTACAAATCTCCTTCTCCAAAATAATACCTTCTAAACTTTCCTATCTCTTTCAGACGGTACGGTTCATTCGTCTCTCCTGTTGACAATATAAAATCCTTGGCCTTAACATGATCAAAAAAATGTTATTGGAAACCTCACATCGCAACGTTTGCTAAGGCGGCTTCAAAGAACTGGAGGTTCTGTTTAAGACTGTGAGAACTTCCTCCTTTTCTCAGTTGCTCCAGCTATACCAAGTAGGTCCCATCCGCCCATAATGGAAGTATTGCTCTCATAATCTGGAGAGGGGGCTTCTGCTTTCACACCCGGGCTTTGGTCGAGGTCGAGTTCAACGGAATAAAAGGCTATAGTAAACTGTTCTTATACTTTCCAGTTCACTTGACCCGTCTTTATCTTTTGCGGAGCCCGAATCGTTGGTGCTTTATTCTCTTATCCTATAGTACACGCAGTGGCAAGTGCTCGAGGAACTTACACTCTCGTACCACCCCTTACGACCTTCGATAGCACAAGGGGTCGTTGTAATCTGCGCACGAGAGTATCTGTGTTGACATTGGTAAATCCAGCTATATGCTGTTGGTGCTTCCTTACTTTCCACCACCTCTAGTTTGCGTGGATAATTTAGCATATGCTTCCATCTTCCTTTTGTATTTCCTACTGAATTTGAATCTGCCTTCACTTAAAAGGCAAACTCTCTGTCTGTCGGCTTCAGATGCCGTAATTTTGCGCTAGAGGGTGGAACTTTTGAGAGTACACACCCCTGTTACATTTTTTAAGATAACTTATTCCATTTAATTAATTAACACTTTTTATTGGTGAAGAAAGGGCAGGTGGCGCAACAGATATTGGGTGTTTTATGATGTGGACAACATGTAAAAAATAAAAATACCTTGAATGGGTCATCAGAATTAAAATGTTGGCAAATGAACTGATAACATCCTATTCCCTCCATCCAAAACATCATTCAAATTATCCCAGAAAATCGTACTCTCTGCAACATTACCCTCAGATGAATATATGTCGCAACCACAAAATTTTGACTTTTTCAAACTTAAATTTTAACTATTAGATATCTACTACTATCTGTTAAAACACACAAATCTACCGGAAACTACTCTATTCCACAATTTCACACATCATCAGAATGCAAATGCTTTCTATCTCCCCACTCATTCCCATCACACCAGCAGACACAAATACATTTCACACCCACCAATCATTTTCACCGTATCCTTTCATCTTTCTTTCAGTCACAGAGAGCAAATCCCAAAAAGTTTTAGCTCTTTCTTAGATAGCATCCATCACCTCTCTCTCAGATTTCTCACTGTGTCAACGATTTGAGTTCGTCTTGACATTTCAATAACAGAGCGATACGATTTCATACATTTTCGCCGAAGGACTGAAGGGCTCTTACTGCGGATCACGACCTTCTCTTAGGCATGCATTAGCATTCCTGCAAAAAGATAAGTGGTAGTAGGCAGCCAACACTAATAGAGTCGTGAGCCACACCAAAATACAAACCTCCATTCCTAGTCGCAACTTATAACGACAACACAGGACATACGAGGTGCAATTTTTCTTCCCTACACGTATGGATATAGGGATAGCCGATGTTCTGTAAGAGTTGTCTTAGAGTAAGAGGGTTGGAAAATAAGCTTATAGTAGTTTATATGTATATGTTATCTAGGTAAGGGATGAATGTGATATGAACCTGCATAATCAGAAAGTCGAACCATTAGGCACTGGAAATGTCATAATACCATAAGCAAAATGGGTATATACTGTATATATATATACTATATATATATAGTGATATATATATATACGATAATAGCAATATATAATAATAAAAAATATATATAGTCTTATTGTATATATATTATAATATATATAATATATAATATAATATTATATATATATATATATATAATACAAAAAGAATATATATTGTTACTGATAATTGATTATTATTATTATTATTACGGGTATTATTATTGAGTAATTTTTAATCCCTCATTCAGAATATCTTAATATTTGTTCCAATTAATCGTGAGCGAAAATAACAGTCGGGGTAAATTTGCCGAACTGTAGCGATGACGTATTGAAAAAAAAATATGGCGATTTTGCCCGATGACGATGACGATGACGATTTAAAAAAACCTCACTAATAATAATATATAATATTATATTATATATAATTATATATTATTATATATATTAATATATATTATATTATATATATATATATATGATAGTAATATATATATATATATATATATTATACCGTATATATATATATATATTAGCCTAATCAGAATTAAAAAGTGAAACATAATATAGTATATATTATTTTGACTATTAATTATATAATATATATTATATGTATATATATATATATATAATATATATACTATAATAATATATATATATAGTTTATTAACAGGATTATACATTATATATATAATATATATATATGATATATAATATATATATATATATATATATTATATATATAATATAGATATATATATATATATATATTAATAGTACGGTATATATATATATATATACGGTATATATATAACTGTATATATAATATATAATATAATATATTATATCATATATATATATAGTATATTACGATAATAATAATATTTATAAGTAATAAATATATATATATATATATATATAATTATTGCTTCCTTGTGTAATTTCGAATTTAAAGAAAAATTGGTCCCCCCTCTAGATGGTGTCATCCTGCCGGACGACCACATGTATTATTTATATATATATAATGGAATATATCGGTGAAAGATGAGTCAAGAATGAAGGCGAGACTTGTGAATGACTGGATATGACAGTTGTGTAGCAAAGCGGTTATGGAGGGTATATAGCTTCGAGATGTTGGAGGAGAGCAGTAATCAGTGCATGAGAAATAAGGATTAAGAATCATGGGGAACTATAGGGAATTTCTAGGAATGATATATGCTGGTAATTTTGGTTTGAAAATGAGGTGCGTTCCGGAGTGAAAGACATATTTGGTGACCACGCAAACAAGATTCATCTCTAAGAAAAAGAAAGATTGCAGAGTGGTATGAGCTCAGGATTTTCCACATTGAAACTAAATAATTGAGAAAATGAGAAAGAAACAATTTATGCTGGTTTATGGAATTGACAATGTTCGAGGGAGCGCAATGACAGTGTGATTACTGAAAGGAAGATTACTCTGTCGAGTATGGGTGTTAATGATAAATCGGTGAGTGGGTAAAAGAGAGTAAGATTTGAAATGGATTCAAAAGTATGTATTACTATGGCTAAATTGTGGTGTAAGAATTAATGGAGTGTGGAAAAAATGCAAATGGTTTAATATTTAACCAGTGAAGTGGGGCAGGATGCGCGTATATCTTCTTGGCTGTTTTAATTTGAAGTATGGATGGGGTGATTAAAAAGAATTAGAGGTAATAGGGTTGTGGGGACGGGAAGGTGATTAGACTGATAGAGAAGGGATGTGAGTGAAAAGTTGCCCTGCAATATGGACCGCTGATGATTTGGTTTCTACTTATCGTCACACTCTTTATCACATAACCATCCTATTTCTGTGTATGTTATGCACCCTACTCCAATCTGTAGGGACCCGTGGGCAGCATAAAGAAAGAAGAAGAAAAACCAAATAATTTATTTTCATCAAAATATATATATATATATTATATATATATATATATATACAGAAAAATACTAACTAATTGACCTTATATACTAGAATATATATAGTATAAATAATATAAGTATATGATATAATATATATAACCGTATATATATATATATATATATATATATATATATATTATATATATATATAATATATATAATATATATATATATATATATGTAATATATATATCTGTAGTATATAAATATACGTCTTCCTCGTAAAATTCTATCTTTTTTTATATACATTCCCTAGAAATATATAAATTACATAAAAATATGTATTTCCCGTATATATAATAGTAATATTATATATATATACGTATAATGAAAGATTTCATCCTACTTATTATGCCGTAAGGCTGATGGAGAAGGAAAGAAGAGTGAAGGTGTGCCCTGCTTATTATATGAGAGATGAATTTTGGTTTTGTGGGGGCGAATCGAGGGAGTTATGAGAGGATGGTAGAGAGGATTTGGCAAGGATCTAAAAGGAGGGTTTGAAAGTAAATGTAGATAAAGAGTAAGTTATGGTTACTGAGTGAGGATCAGTCCTGCTTGACAGTTTTGTTGAGGGGGTTATGTTCTGACTCGCAACGAGTTCTCGCTGAAAAGGTATAAAAGGGGCGGTAAGGCTGGGCTTTCTTTTTGACTTGCGTTCATATTCTACTACTTCTATTTAAGGTGCATGTTACACACCTTACCCCCAGTCTTGGGGGGAAAGAAGGTGGATACAATATAAATAATATATATTTATACATATTATATACTACTATATATATATATTAAAGATATGCTATTATATAATATATATTAATATATATATATTTATATAAGATATATATATTATATATATATTATATATATATATATATATATAATATATAATATATATAGTATATATATAAGTCTCTTAAAATATAGTTTACAAAAGCTGAAAGTTGCACTACATAGCTTCATATATAAATTTAGTATATTAAAGAAAATAACTCATGGTGTCAATACGTAATCTTCACAATTTAAGCTTAGACAATATTTTTGTCTTTTGCATCTATAGAAGTAACTATGGATTGGGGTGATAAACAAAATCGTGTTACTGCTATAGCATTACATAACTGTAGTATAGAAAATAAAGAGTACCAATTTGTAGACTGCAACTGCTAGGTAGTAGCCGCAGGTTTGTGTATCATGCCATAAAATAATACAAGCAGTAATTGAGGAAATCTCCTTCATAAGCAAAACATGGTCACATGAAATGCACAAACCTAAGAATTTCATGTCGAGCATTGTCAGAAAGGACTTAAGGATAAGGGCTTACAAAAGATGCACCAGATATTTAGTCATGGATGCCCTAAAGAAAGGTATGAGAGAGAAGTCTAAATGCCTGATGGCTGAGTACGAGCATGATTGCCCAGAAAAATTGTCTTTACAGACAAATATCTTGTCTCAGGGACAATGTTCCCAATTTTCTGATGGTTCACGATCTGCTGAATGGCAGCCCTGATCTTAATCCTTTGAATTACAAATGACAGGTAGTTTTAGAGTGCATGGTTTGCTCATGATGACACAGAAATATTGGTTCTATAAAGGAAACCCTAACTGGTCATTGAAGAACTTTCCCTTGGAGGTTGTGCAAATTGCAATAGACGAATGGGCCAAAAGACTTGCGGCTTGTGTTAAGGCAAAAGTCATTTTGAATGACGATATTGTATTTATTGCATTAATAATGGTTGAAAATTATATTGTTTAGGTATTATATTGAGCTGATTATTTCCATTATTTGTGTTTAAAAGTATTCTGGGAGGATGGTATTGAAAATGTTACGTATGACCAGAACCAGAGCTTCTTAAAAGGATGGATATCAAGTCAGAGTCAGATACTGCTACATTAATAATAATAATAATAATAATAATAATAATAATAATAATAATAATAATAATAATAATAATAATAATAATCTTTGATACCTGATTTTCTTCCAACTTTAAATCTTGCTCAAAGATTTGACCATGGCTTCTAAAATCTTCTTCGCTATCTAAGAGTTCATCCTTAACTTCAATTTCACTTTTAATATCCATCATCAACTCAAATTTACTTCTCTCTAAAGTATTTTATAATGACAAAATATTTTCCTGCTTTGAAAAAAAAAATTTTATTTATTTATTAAAGAACCAAATCTTTTTTAAATTTATTTATTTGTACCCTGAAGGTCAGAGTTACAAAACCAAAATAAAGTTAGAATAAAATTTACCATACTGACTTACAGATCTGCCCTTCTTTTAAAAGTTGTAAGTGAACTACATCCAATCCATCAAAGTTATTAATTTCACTAATTTGTTACTTTTTAAAAAAAAATTTTTTCTTCTATATAAAGTAATCTAAAAATTCGTAATTTATATTTTATTTCTTTATTGTTAATTAGTAAGTCACTCTGGGATAAACCAACGTGGAAGGACTTATTCTAGGATCTAAGCCTTACCAACGAAAAAGTATAGATTTTCTTTCATTTAAACTTTTTTATATTATTTTCTTCTTATTTTATTTCACGGGCATAACAAAGATATTTTTCGTATTAGGTTTTTAATAGTGATTAAATTATTTACAAAGTTTAGAAAGCGTTGTGCGCTAGCGATTGTTTCTATCTAGTGCCAATTTGCGCGCTAGAAAAATAATAATCCCAAAAACATTTACATGGGTAATTTTTTGAGGGGCAATTTGCCAACCGTTAACAACTTTACAATTATGGCAATTCGTGCCATTTATTCGTAATTATTACGAAGTATTCACATCAAATATACAAAATTATTTTATAAACAAATTATTAATGAATCCAATAAGTTGCATATATATATATATATATATATATATATATATATAGAGGGTATAGATATATATATATATATATATATATATATATATATATA